>BSBN01000797.1:7230000-7272500 GCA_027924645.1 Cunninghamia lanceolata
TTAGGTTAACCCCTGGTGCAGGATCCAACAAAAATAATAAGGATACAGATTCAAAAGTTGGACCACTACCAAGAAGAAAGGCAGGGGTCAAGGAAAGAAGAATGTTGATGTAGGGGTAGATTCCAAAACTGGTAGACCTACCTAGAGGGAAACTAGACAGAAAGTTGTCAATAAGGATATAGCCAGGGAAGGTAGAGGACCTTGGAGATTGGCTCCAAGAAAGTCCCAAACAAATGAGAATCCTTTCTTGGAACATCAGGGGGTTGAATAGCCTCCACAAGAAGTTACTAGTCAAGAGCTGCATTTATGATAACAAAGCTGATATTCTGTTGTTATACGAAGTTAAAATGAAGGCTAATGGCTTCCAAATGATTGCTAAGTGTGTTTGGCCCAATGTTGACTACTACATTAGTGATGCATTGGGAGCTTCTAGAGGTATTGTTACTATGTGGAATAGTAAGAATATTAAAGGGAGTCTAATTGCTAAATGTAAAAATAGCCTAACTATTAGAATGGAGTCTCATAGCAGTTCTTGGAATCTTGTAAATATCTATGCCCCCAATCAAAGGAATTCTAGAAGGGAGTTGTGGGACCACCTCTCTACTCTCATTGAGAAAGAGAGGAAGGACTGCTGGATGTTGGCTAGGGACTTCAATACACCTCTTTATCCCTCAGAAAAAATTGGTGGTATATTGGACTACACTGACAACATGGCTGATTTGGCAAATTTTCTAAATAAAGGTCTCATGGATCTTGATATCCAAGGGTAGCGTTTCACATGGTTTAATCAAAGAAAAGGAGGGAGTTTGATTCAAGTGAGGTTGGATAGAGTCCTAGTTTCCTCCTATTGGGACTACACCAATACTTACAATATGGAGACCCTCCCTAGGATGACCTCATATCATAATCCTCTATTGCTATCTTGGAGAGATAAGGAAGTCAAAGGCCCATTCCCCTTCAGATTTGAAATCATGTGGACCCAACATCCTGACTTCAAGGATTAGTTGGCTAGTTGGTGGAGTAGTCATATCTAGGGAACTCCCATGTTTAGATTGGCCCATAAGCTATATATTGTTAAAAATAAAGTCAAAGGTTGGAACAAGTATACCTTTGGAAATATCTTTGACAGCAAAAAAAGGACCTCTACTAACCTGGCTAATATTTAGAAGTAGATGGCCGAGGGAGACCTATTTGAGGAAACAGTTCAGATTGAGGAATCCTTGAGGAAGGATTTGAAGGAAACCCTTAAGAAAGAGGAAATTTATTGGAAATAGAAATCTAGTGTGTAGTGGCTTAGGGAGGGAGATAGAAACACCACCTTTTTCCACTAATCTGCTATGAGACATAGGAAAATAAATAACATTGTTAAACTAATAGATGGTAATGGTGCTATGGTGGAGTCAGATGTCCAAGTGGGACAGGTGGTTGCATCCTATTTTAAAAACTCCCTGGCTGCCCAAGACTGTAGGATTAAGCAGGAGCTAATTGACATCATTCCTACCTATCTTAATGAGGAGGACAATGCTCATCTTGTTAAACCTACATGACAGAGGAGGAAGTCCATGCTAGCCTATTCTCTATGGGTACATATAATGCCCCAGGACCTAATGGTTTCCCCCTAGCTTTTTTTCAAGAGTACTAGGACATTGTGGGGAAAGATGTTACTGAGGCTGCTCAAGACTTCTTTAGGATAGGTAAGCTTCTCAAGCAACTTAATCACACTTTCATAGCACTGGTGCCTAAGAAACATGACCCCATGAGTATGGGAGACTTCAGGCCCATTAGCATCTGTAACACTATTTATAATATATTCTCTAAGATTTTAGTGTTCAGACTGTAGCCTATCCTCAACAAGTTAATCAACAATAGCCAGAAGGGGTTTGTACCAACAAGAAAAATCTTGGATGCTGCCATTACTACACATGAATTATTACAGTCTATGGATAGAAATAAATTGCCAGGGATGGTTTTTAAACTTGACATCTCAAAATCCTATGATAGGGTGGCCGGGGAGTTCCTTTTCAAAGTCTTGGCATAGATGGGTTTCCAAGAAAGAACTTTGCAACTGATCAAAATGTGCATTACCTCTATCAGATATTCAGTCCTCGTTAATGGGGTCCCTGGGGGCTTCTTTAGTGTAAGAAGGGGTCTATGGAAAGGTGACCCATTATCTCCCTATCTTTTCATTCTCATGACCAAGGTCCTCAGTAGAAGTTTCCTAAATTTATTGCATACCCAGGAGATCAAGGGCATTAAACCTGCTTCAATAGTAGACTCGACTACCATACAATAATTTATGGATGACACTATCCCTTTTTGGGTTGCTTCAATGGTTGAGGCTAGCAAATGGAAAAAAGTGCTAAAGGATTATGTTGAGTCTTCTGGCCAGTGTATAAACTACAACAAAAGCTTGGTGTATTTCTTCAATACTCCCATGGACCTTCAGTAGAAAATTATGGGGATTCTTGGTTTCTCTAGTGGTGAGCTCCCAGACACTTACTTGGGACTCTCCTTAGCTATTAAAGAGGTAACTCCTGCTTACATAGAATTCCATCTTGGAAAGGATTCAAAAGAAATTGGTTGGGTGGAAAGGCAAGCTTTTAAGCCAAGTAGGTAAATATCAACTCTTAAAGGCTTCTCTCCAAGGTATCCATGTCTACTTCCTACCCCTTTTTTAAATCCCTAAATATATAGCAGAGAAATTTGAGAGAATCCAGAGGAACTTCCTTTGGACTAGGATGGAAGATAAAAAAAGGATGGCCCTGGTCACTTGGGATAAAGTGTGTAGACCCAAACTTCTAGGGGGCTTGGGAATTAGAAAAATAAATCTGATTAATAAGGCACTCCATGCCAAGATTGGGTGGAATTTCTTAAGTGAGAACAAGGAATGGGGCAATATCATGAAAGCCAAGTACTTAGCCAATCTGAATCAAGAAGACTTTTTGCATTCCATAGGATTACCCTGGGGTTCTGTTATTTGGAACAATGTGTTAAAATGCAGAACCTTACTATTGTAAGGTATAAAGTGGAGATTGGGGGATGGAAGAACTATCAAATTTTGGGAAGACAGCTGGCTAAAAGGGCCTCCTCTAAGTAGGATCCAAAATGTCTAAGGACCGGTGAACAAGGCTATTACTTTTTTTGGGAGATTGCCTACTAATTATATCCTCCCTAACATAAGTGGATGGAAATAGTTGTCAGACTATTGTCAAGACCAGAACGAACTCAAACAAATTACTGAAGAGGTGCAACTCTCCCTTAGAGATTGCAAGATACCCATATTCCCTCATAAAGATAAATTGTTATGGGCTATGGATAAAACTGGGATTTTTACAGTCAAATATGCTTATAACCTTTTTATGGATCAGAATGGGGATCGCAACCTATGGAGGAAAGTTTGGAGCCACAATCTCATTCCCAAAGTTAACCATTTCTGGTGGTTGGTTATGCAAAACAAAATATTAGTAATTGATAATCTCCAGGTGAGAAGATTTCAATTCCTTAATAGGTGTGTTCTATGTTTGAAGGATGAGGAAATGGTGCCCCACCTATTGTTGCATTGTGACTTTTCTTTGGAGGTTTGGAGTCTTACCTTGCAAAACTTGGGGGCCTCTTGGTGCATGAATGTTGATCTCCCTACTTTTTTAAGGTCCTAGAAATCCCCTTTCATACACCCCATATGCAAAAAAATCTAGGCCCAGGTCCCTCCCATCCTAGCTTGGGGTCTCTGGAAAGAATAGAATAATAGGCTATTCAGGGATAAGAATTAATCTTCTAAGGAGGTTTACATTTGTATAATTGTCAAACTTGTTCTGGAGAACCTCTCAAACAACACTCTAAAAGCTACTGAACTTCCTCCTACTAATATGGAAGCCAGTGTTATAAGCCAGTGGAGTATACCAATTAACATTTGTAGATTGGATGATTTCAAAAGAAGAGCTAGGGCTAACACCAAGTGGGTCCCCCAACCTCTAGTTGGACTAAGCTCAAATTTGATGGTACTGCTAAAGGGAACCCAGGTTTGGCTAGTGGTGGGGGAGTTCTTAGATCGGCCAAGGGAGAATTTGTTGTGGCTTATGTTGGAGGGCTTGGTGAAAACACTAATAATGTTACTGAAGCCATGGCCCTTCTCTGGGGTCTCAAGGTTACCCTTACCATTGGAGTCAAAAACCTTGTCATTGAAGGTGATTCCAATTTAATTTTGGATGTTGTTAAAGGTAGAGCTAGGGTTAGATGGTAGGTTGATGACAACATCCAGGATGTTAAAACTCTACTTCTAAGCTTCGAAGGATTGGAGGTAAATCATGTTTATAGGGAGGGTACCCAATTTGTGGATGATGTAGGGAATAATCTATACCCTACTAGATGTTGGAGGAGCCTCTTAAATCTTCCTCCCAACATTAGAAATAATATCAATAAGGAGGCCCATCTTTGAATTCTTATGGCCAGGATATTCTCCATCTATTTCATCTCTTATGCCTTCACGTTCATCCATCACCATAAGGGGTGGCATGAAAAGATCAACATTAGCATGGTGATGATATTGTATGCCCACTCTGATTAGATCAGGGAGTTCCATGCAAGCAAGAGACAGCTCAGCGAGTCCCCTGAGCTTTTGCCTAATTGGCACAATGAGTCATTTCACATATCAATGGCTCTTCTGGTTTTCAAAAGTTCACATGAGTTTTATTATGATGGAAATTATGGCTTGAACACAAAAGGGGATATGAAGGACAAATATGGGATTTTGAGTAACCTCGAGTGGAGTAACTATAATGATTGACAAATCATTCATTCTAGACAGTTCAGAGAGGATTTGCATTTTCCTAAGCTTCTTGATTGTATCTTTCTTCACTGGTTTGAGAAGTGCAGAGCCATGGGCGGAGATAAAGTGAGAATCGAGACGTCCTCTTGTGCCAAGTTTAAATCTGACTCCATGGTGTGGAGCATCTTCTATGAAGGCGAGATTATGCCATTCCTGGAGTGTTTGAATGGATTTGACGAAAACCTCTCTGTATAATTTACTATGTCTTGGGATGAAGACCACAAGGTTCATGTGGGTGGGGTTCAATTTGAAGTTTCTAAGGAATCCATAGCTAAAGCCATGGGCCTAAGTTGCGAGGCAATAGGTTAAAAAACAAAGGTTCAGGATCTGGAGGGTATGAAGAAGTTCTTCCAGGAAGGGGAGAAGCCTATCAGAATGCAAGGCGGCTTCGAACAAGAGAACCTGGTCAATCCCTGGGACTGTGTCTGTTACCTTCTAATGAAATTCATCACCCTTGAAGGTCATTATAGGTGCTACTACCACTACCACTTCACTCTCCTTAATCATTTTAGACACAAGGTCTTAGTGAATTTTCCTTTCTATTTTCTCTCCTCTTTAGAGTCTTCTATCAAGTTAACTAAGAAAACCTAGGAGGGAAACCCTGCGCTGGTGGTTTTCCCTTTGCACCAAGGTTTGATCCCTCGGATCTATCTATCCTTTTAATTTCCTCTATAATTAAATAATTATTTAATTATTCATTATTCCAAAGTTCACATTCCCTCTTTAATTTAAATAAATACCTATTTATTTAAATTATAGACCTTACCTTAATCAAATAAGTCCCCACTTATTTAATTAAAATCCCATTACATTACCCTTTCCCTTAAAAAATTAAATAAATGCATACAATTTATTTAATTTTAAAATCATTTCCCACCTCACCATTTCCTCTAATAAAAAATTGTCTTTTGTCTTCTAGTGGCTAGGAACCCTAATCCATCTCAACCCTTGATTTTGGCTCCAAAGTCAACTCTTGGTCATAGCCATCCATTCAAAATCCCTCTTCTATAAAACCACCCTCTCCCTCTCATTTTCACATCTGGCCACTTGCATAATTTGACTTTGCCATTGCCAGCACTTGAGCTCTTCACAGCAGTAGTAGGTCTGCAAATCTGAGTGCATTAGTGAAGCTTAGCTTGGTAGGAACAATGGAAGATTTGCACTATTAGCCTAGGGTTTCATGTTTCATTGCTTTTCTTGCTTGATTCTAGGTTATTGGGCTCCATTGGGTAGTTAGGGTCTGGAAAATACTGCTTGTAGGGTTTTTAGAGTGTTTTTCCTCTACTTCATCTGGTGAACCTGACGTGAACTACCATACATTCTGTAAATTTTATGTTTTTGAATTTGTAGGAATAGTGTGACGCATAAGTTGGTTCGTACGACACTGGAGCTGCTTCGTGTGATGCTTGAGCCATACGACGTGACACTTCTGTGGAATCTGCAACACACCGGAAGGACTTTGTGACGCATGCGACTGTAATTAGGGTAGAATTTTTTTTTTTTTTTTTTATGAACCTAACCCAATTGATTTTGCAGGAGTTTAACCTATTTCTAATGGTTTGTTTGTTTTGTTAACTCTCTGGTTTATGTGGGTTATCTCATTAGGGTTTTTTAAGAGCATTAGGGTTTGATATTTCAAGGGTTTTTATCTAGGGTTTTCTTGCTAACTTATTTGAACATTTGGATATATCTTGTGAGTGTCTGAAAGCTTATCATCTTTCTGGCATCCAGGAAGAAACCTTAGAACCCTAGGGTTTGACATTTATCATTGAAATACATTTTTTCACTCGATGTTAAGGTTTTTTCTATCAAATTTTTGCTTATAGGGATAGTGTGATGCCTATGCAGGTTCGTGTGATGCCTCTGCTGCACCACCTGTGTGACTCTATGCGACACAATCATCTCTCTATGAAAATTTGTCACCATTTTGTGTGACGCCTCTGCTGCACTACCTTCGTGACTCTGTGTGACACCTGTGAGCCTTACTACACCACATGCGATTGGTAAAAAATAGAAAATTTAAGTTGCTTTGATTCAAGTTTTTTATGTTCTACACAGTAGGGTTAGGGTTTATTCTCTGTTACTAATCTCTGTTTTGCAGCTTGTGGCATTGGAGGAAAACTTTGGTTAAATCACTAATCTATTTTTGCAGGGATTTTATTTCATTTCATATGTGTGTGTGGTTAGCTTAGGAACATTTTAAATTGGGTTAAAAAGAACACAAATCTGTTTGCTCTCACAACTCATTGGGATTAAAATGAACCACACTCATTGGCCTAAAACAAACCACAACCATGCATATTCACATTTCATTGGTTAAAAAGAACAACAATCTTGCATCTTTCATGCATTTGGTTAAAAAGAACAACAAATCTGCATATCACACTTATTTGGTTTAAAAAGAACTTATATTTTCACTCATTTAAAAAGATAAAAATAAATTGCATCATTGTTTGTCGTGCTTGGTAATTTTTGTTTGGGAAGTGGAAAAGTGTATGCTTTTCCCTCGCACCATTGGTGATCTTGAGAATCAAAATCTCTCCACCACACTTGCATAAATCACACCACAGCTAAATTGGACTAAAGGTTAAAAGAACCCCATGCTAGTGTGAGCAAGTTGCATGTGTCTCTCTCCTTGTGTCTTAGTATAAACCTGGAGATCAAAAACATGTACTTGTCTTGCTTTTGTGCAACCCTTTAGAGTGGGCCTATTCTTGAGACACATCCACAAGGAGAACTCATTTGCGACCCCAAATGGTACTTTCATCCGGTCTGCTATACAAAATAAGATAAGGCGAAAGCCAAGTCCAAACTAGTATTAGCGCTTACCGTACGATGCTAGTTCAAGAGGAGGCATACCTTGCATATATGACACTCCTAGTAGGACTAGTTAATGTTGGGAATTAAGGTGTCTCAACCTTGGTAATTCTCTACATTTGTAATGTTTGTATTTATTATTCATTGCCTATGTTGCAAATAATTGGAAATTCCACTTTGTCATATTGTGGGATGTGGCACGATGATGTGTCAATCCTACATGGATTATGACAACTTGGCATTTTGTCCTCACATGAGGAGATAGGTGTCCCACTTAGTGGTAGGAATATTCTGCCATGTGTCGGCATCTTCTATGTTGTGTAAGGAATGTTTGACCGAAACGGTTATGATGGATCTATGACATGTAAGAGTCAAGAATAGAAGTTTGTAAGACAGGTAATGATATGTGTCATGAAGCATCTTTGAATGAGGCATATTTGGGTGCCCCAAGGTGGAATATGATGTGTTGTAAGAGAATATGCTATTTATAGCATGTGTACGATAGATTATCTTACAGTTGTAAGTTGTAACCGCTATGACAGATTCTATGACAGTCGTAAGTGTCATAAGAGCATCTGTGGTGACATCTTTGGGATGGGAGCTATGGACAAGTGTCCCTAGGTGTGGATTTTGGTCCAAGATGCCATATTGGACGCCCATTCCAAGAAAGGTCCAAAATTGCCTTGTATGTTCTATTTAATCAGGTGCTTGGAGATGGAGTTTGTATCACAGGTTTACAGGTACTGTTATGCTACCGGATTGACTCTAGACACGAGTGTCAAAGACCATTGAAGCTTGCATTGCAAGTGTATTGTAAACATTCTTTCAGATTTGTTAATACATTGTGCAGGTTTCTGAGTGTGGGGTTTTTCACCTGATAAGGGTTTTCCCCACCGTAAATCTCTATCTCTCTTCTTCTGTCTTCTTTCTGGCTCTTGTGTTTTGCTGCAATATCTCATGTTAATGGTTTAACATCGTTGTAATAGTTAGGATAAATTTGAATTTACGTAGCCCTCTCCTTAATAGATTAGTGTAGGAAGCATTTCTGCACACTTAGCTTCCTTTCAGTTGGTATCAGAGCTTGATCACCTTTGGTCCTAGTTGTTGGGTAGGGGTTTTTTGAGCTAATCTTAGGTTGAGTGGGAGTCTATGTAGAGCATTCTGTATCTTATTACAGCAAGGAGATTGCAAGCACATCAGGAAGGTTTGAAGTAGAGAAGTTCAACGGTAGTAATTTCGAGCTATGGAAGCTCAAGATGGAAGACATGTTAGTTTAGTGAGACCTTTGGGAAAGTGTGAACAGAACTAAACTAGCTGCAATGTCACAAGCTGACTGGGATCTTAAGGATCGGAAGGCTAAGGGTCTCATAAGACTTAGTCTTGTCGATTCTGTGTTATTAAATGTCCATGAAGAGGCTACTGCAACACTCCTTTGGAAGAAGTTGGGGGATGTGTATCAAGCCAAATCCCTTGTCAATAAACTTTTCCTGAGAAAGAAGTTGTATTCTCTTCGAATGGAGGACGGAGGATCTATGGCTGAGCATACGAATGCCTTTAACATGCTGGTTGCACAATTGACATCTATCAGTGTAAAGATGGAGGAGGAGAATCGGTGTATGACCCTGCTTTGTTCTCTGTCGGACTCATGGGATCATCTTGTCATGGCAATCGGAAGCACCACATCCACATTCCAAATGGAAGAGGTGGTTTCTTCACTGTTATCTGAAGAGATGCGGAGAAAGTCTTCTGAGGCAGCCAAAGAAGCCCTTGCAGTTCATGGAAGACCCAAGGAGAAAGGGAAGAAGAAGGTCAAGAAAGCTGAGAAGGGTAGATCCAAATCCCGTGGGAGATCCAAATCTCCTGGAAAGTCCAAGGCTCTTTGTTGGAACTGTGGAAAGACTGGGCATTTCTGAAAGGAATGCAAAGAGGAGAAGAAGAAAAAGAAGAAATCTCCTGATTCAGATTCTGACAAATCACAAGATGACAGTGATGCTTTCATCGCAGCCCTTGCAACCCATGCATCTGATGATGTGTGGCTAATCAACTCTGGTGCATCATTCCACATGACCTCACATCGAGACTAGTTCACTAAGTATGAGGAGTTTGATGGTGGAAAGGTGTATGTGGGTGATGACTCTCATCTGAAGATCGTTGGTCATGGAAGAGTCTCTATTCGATTCCCTGATGGTCGAGTGAAGGGGATCTCTAGGGTTATGCACATCCCAGGCTCAGCACGGAACCTACTTTTTGTAAGTAGTTTGAATGATGCAGGTGTGCAGGTTGTCTTTTCGAAAGAAGGATGCAAGATGACTAGAGGATCTATGGTGCTTGCTAAGGGTACTCAGAGAGGTACTATGTTTCAGCTGGAAGCATGCATTGCACAATGCGATAGTTCTTCTGACTCAAGGAAGAGGGCAGCAGCCACTTCATCCCCACCATCTGAATGAGCAGTGAAGAAATCTATCGTTTCTAATCTTGATGGTTGTAATCGTGCATTGGAAGTTAAACTTCCTGTAGAAAAGATAATGTTATGGCATAAGAGATTTGGCCACATTGGTGAGAAGGGTCTATGTACCCTGAAAAATAAGAACCTCATTAAGGGGTTAGATGATTGTAATCTTGAGTTTGACTTTTGCGAACATTGCATTTATGGAAAACAAAACCGTGTTCAGTTTTACTCGAGTTCTCATAAGTCTTCTGGTGTGTTGGACCTCATTCATTCTGATGTGTTTGGTCCTGTTAATGTTCCTTCGTTATCAAAATCTGTATACTTTGTATCTTTTATAGATGATTACAGTAGAAGGACATGGATTTATTTTCTCAAAAGAAAATCTGAAGTCTATAGCAAGTTTAAGGAGTTTAAAGCCTTTGCTGAAAATCAAACTAGTAAAAAGATTAAATGTTTGAGAACTGACAACGGTGGTGAGTTATGTTCTACAGAGTTCGATAAGTATTGCAAGGAACTTGGGATTGAAATACATAAGACAACTCCATACACACCACAGCAAAATGGAGTTGCAGAGAGGATGAACAAGACACTGATGGAGAAGGCTAGGAGTATGCTTAGTGGAGCTAGTCTAGAACAAAAGTTTTGGGTTGAAGCTATTGCCACTGCTTTCTATCTGGTAAATAGATCTCCTACATCATCTCTTGTTGGAAAGACACCCATGGAGGTGTGGTCTAGTAGAAAGCCTTCAGTAAGGCGTCTTCGTGTTTTTGGTTGTGAGGCATATGCACATGTGCCTAAGGAGAAGCGGTCAAAGTTGGAGAACAAAGCTGTTAAGTGTATCTTCATCAGATACAAGATTTGGAACCCCATGGCTAAAAAAGTGTTGTATAGTAGAAGTGTCATCTTCAGAGAGCTTACACCTTCTTCCACTGTTTTGCAGCCAGAAGAAAAAGAAAAGAAAGAGGATGTTGTTCAATTTCCCCTCACCCCTGAGAAGACTGAACATAAAGACAATGTTGGACCTGACGATGAGGAGAGCTCTAGCAGCTCTAAAAGCTCAAAAGAAGAAGCTGAACCTCAACATCAGCTCTTGAGGAGGTCTACACGGATAAGGAAGCAACCTGAATGGTTTGGTTTTACATTGCTTGATTCTAGTTGTGCTTATGCTTTGCTCACTAACAGTAATGAACCTAGAACTGTATCAGAGGCCTTAGATATGAAGGATGCAGGTTCCTGGAAGGAGGCCATGGAGGAAGAAATGGCTTCTTTGGAAAAGAATCAAACTTGGGACTTGGTGCCTTTGCCTCCTAGATGGAAACCCATTAGATGCAAATGGGTGTTCAAGAAAAAGATTGGTACAGATGGCAGTATTGAAAAGTATAAGGCCAGATTGGTTGCGAAGGGATATTCACAAGTGGAGGGTATAGATTATGGTGAGATCTTCTCTCCCGTTAAAAAGCTGACATCCATTCGATTCCTGTTGTCTCTCGCAGCAGCTTATGACTTGGAGGTAGAACAGATGGATGTGAAGACAACTTTCCTTCACGGTGACTTCGAGGAGCAAATCTACATGTCACAGCCAGAGCATTACATGGTAAAAGGTAAAGAAAATTTGGTTTGCAAACTTAAGAAGTCTTTGTATGGTTTGAAGCAATCCCCTAGGAGATGGTACTTGAAGTTTGATGCCTTTGTGTTGTCAATTGGATTTGTGAGATCGAAATTGGATCACTGTGTTTATTATAAGTTTGATGGTGATCGTATTCTCATTGTTGCACTGTATGTTGATGATATGCTGCTTATTGGGAAGGGTAAGAATATGATTTCTGATTTTAAATCTCAGTTGTCAGCTCAGTTTGAAATGAAAGATTTAGGGGCAGCTAGGTACATTCTAGGAATGGAAATCAGAAGAGAGAACCAACAGAAAACTTTGGTTAAGTCAGAGTAAGTATGTTAAGACCGTGTTGGACAGATTCAGCATGGGAGATTGTAGACCATTGTGTGTTCCCATTTCTTTGGGGACAAAGTTGTCTGTTGAGGATTGTCCAAAATCTCCTAGTGAGGTGGAGGACATGAGCAAAGTAGCTTATGCTAGTGTTGTTGGCAGTTTGATGTATGCTATGGTCTGCACAAGACCAGACATTGCCCAAGAAGTTGGAGTCCTTAGTCGATTTATGGCTAATCCTAGACTGGTTCATTGGGATGCAGTTAAGCAAGTGTTTAGATATCTGAGGGGTACTTCCGAGTATTCCATTTGTTATCATGATAATGTTTCAGGACCTCCACATTCTATTGATATTCGTGGATTTGTGGATTCAGATTGGGCAGGTGACATTGATAGCAAGAGATCCACTAGTGCTTATGTTTTTACACTATTTGGTGGTGCTATTAGTTGGATGAGTAAGCGACAACCTATTGTTGCTTTGTCCATGACAGAAGCTGAGTATATGGCAGCAACTCATGCTTGTAAGGAAGCCATTTGGCTTAAGAGATTGTGTTCCGATAGTGGTGTTGATGCAGGTTAGATCACAATCAGTTGTGACAGTCAGAGTGCAATTTGCCTTGCAAAGAATCTAACTTTCCATGCTAGAACCAAGCACATTGATGTTCAGTTTCACTTCATGAGGGACATGGTTGAGGATGGAAAGGTAAATTTGGAGAAGGTAGATACTTTGAAGAATGTTGCAGATGCATTGACAAAACCAGTGGGCACAAAGAAGTTCAGGTGGTGTTTGGAGTCTATGGGCCTCTCGGCCTATAGCAATTAAATCCTATTTTTCTATTGGCTCTTACAAGGTGTTCAACAAGTGGGAGAATGTTGGGAATTAAGGTGTCTCAACCTTGGTAATTCTCTGCATTTGTAATGTTTGTATTTATTATTCATTTCCTATGTTGTAAATAATTGAAAATTCCACTTTGTCATATTGTGGGATGTGGCACGGTGATGTGTCAATCCTACATGGATTATGACAACTTGGCATTTTGTCCTCACATGAGGAGATAGGCATCCCACTTAGTGGTAGGAATATTCTACCATGTGTCGACATCTTCTATGTTGTGTAAGGAATGTTTGACCGAAATAGTTATGACGGATTCCTATGACAGATCTATGACATGTAAGAGTCAAGAATAGAAGTTTGTAAGACAGGTAATGACATGTGTCATGAAACATCTTTGAATGAGGCATATTTGGGTGACCCAAGGTGGAATATGATGTGTTGTAAGAGAATATGCTATTTATAGCATGTGTATGACAGATTCTCTTACAGCTGTAAGTTGTAACCGCTATGATAGATTCTATGACGGTCGTGAATGTCGTAAGAGCATCTGTCATAGCCCATTTTGGAAAGTGGTGACCTCTTTGGGATGGGAGCTATGGACAAGTGTCCCTAGGCATGGGTTTTGGTCGAAGATGCCATATTGGACACCCATTCCAAGAATGGTCCAAAATTGCCTTGTATGTTCTATTTAATCAGGTGCTTGGAGATGGCGTTTGTATCACAGGTTTACAGGTACTGTTATGCTGTCAGATTGACTCCAGACATGAGTGTCGAAGACCATTGAAGCTTGCATTGCAAGTGTATTGTAAACATTCTTTCAAATTTGTTAATACATTTTGCAAGTTTCTGAGTGTGGGGTTTTTCACCCGATAAGGGTTTTCCCCACCGTAAATCTCTGTCTCTCTTCTTCTGTCTTCTTTCTGGCTCTTGTGTTTTGCTGCAATATCTCATGTTAATGGTTTAACATCACTGTAATAGTTAGGATAAATTTGAATTTGCACAACCCTCTCCTCAATAGATTAGTGTAGGAAGCGTTTCTGCACACCTAGCTTCCTTTCAGTTAAAGCTTTAAGTAGCTTGCTGGACGCTCATAATGTGTCGATCCCCTGGATATTCACTAAGAACCATTTGTTTTAGAGGCCAAAATCCCTTTACTTGCTGGTGTAGGAGGTCAGACCTCTGAAGCCACCCCACATGTACTATTCATTATGGAGACAAGAATTCCCTTAGTCCTTAGGATCAAAGGGTAAGAGAAGTTGGTGTGCCCGTGCCATGTAAGGGGGAGCCAGTGTCACCAAATTCTCTAGTTGTCTGCCTTGTCTGAGTATTTGGAGAAATCTGAGTGGGGACTCAACAAGTAGTACCCTTGACTCACCTAAGATCATGCATGTCTTCAAAGTGCCTTCAAAACTCATCAAAACAAAACATCAAGAGTCAGCTAAAACTAAATGTTGAGTGTTTTTATGTGTGTTGTGTTTTCTTATTTTTCTGACAAACTGCCAAACAAACTTAGAAAATTGATCCTAGACTCCTCATAAACTATGAAACACATTTGCAAATTAGTGAAATGCATAAGAGGCTTCCTGTAATGTATAAGAAATAGTGAAATGCCTTTTCCAACTTCTACAACACCTCTGCAAGCCTGTGCAACGCATACGCCTGAAAATAGAAAACTTTAGGGGATCCTTTGAAACATTGTTCTCCCAATCAAATCTGATTACAACCGTCTCAAAAACATTTTAGACCTGCTAGTTTTTCATCCCTTTAGGTTCCATTTGCAAAAATCATTTCACCTTCTTAGGATTATGTTGCATACAGAAACCCCATTCCTTTAGAATTAGATTTCACTCCCATATTGCCCATATCACTTAGGCAACCTTAGGACATTAGGATTTCAGCCCTAGACATCTATAGAGAATTACAAAATTTAATCTTCCTAAAGTTGAAACATAAGGAGAAACCATCAAAGTGTGACTACTTCATAAGTACAAAATTGGACCAAAAGACCTTGGTATCATTTCCATCCAATCGATCACAATGTGGGCCTAATACTCACTAGACTAGTTTAAGTCCACCTTTCAAAGTAAAGTCTCTAACTCACGAGCTTGCTTTAATCAACCATTATTCTCACAATAACATTCCAAGGTCTTGATAAACCCAATTAGTACTTTGAAAGTCATTAGTAGACAATAGTATCCTATTGGAGCTAAACTTTTCAAAGATTAAATTCATTAGCCTCTACTATAGTCTTGGGTATATTCCCTTAGTCGCATCCCAAAGGCATAGACTCATTCCCCACCTTAGATGCATTCCCAAAACATTCCAAGAAAATACCAAAAACATATCTCCATTCCCATTTCACATAGACTACTTCCATTAGCATAAACTTGTTTCCAACCTTAGAAAATACCAAAAATATCTTTTCATCCTTAGCATCATTAGGCATAGTTAGAGATAAAAACATTACATAGTGTATTATCACCTTGCATTGTAACCTTATCCAAAAAATACCAAAAACCATAGCATTGCATTCTCATCCTTAGGATAAATTCATTTTTCCATCCCTCATAAACTAGTAGGTCTTATATGATCGAGACAAGGTTGCAAAAGAAAAGAAAGGGAGAATCCTTAGAACACCTCGCAAACACCATGAGATTTTCATCCAACATGGGTAATCCCTTTGAGAACATCCTTTTACAAGAAGAAGACCAAGGAATAATACAACAAGAAATAGAAGAGGCTTCCCAAGACCCTAGGATGTTGCGAATCTTAGATGAGATGATTAACACAAATGCACAAAGCTACCTCATGAAACTCTTGCACAATGGTACTAGGCTTCCCCCTGGGGTAGATATCAACATGATTGTAGGGTCACCATCCAACAATGCCGCTCAAAGACAAGGACAAATGACACCTTCTAGCCATACCAATTCAACACAAGAACTTGTCACTATTCCCGCGAGGCAAACATCACAAGATTCCATGATATCCCATACGACAATTGATACCAACAATATGAATGTTGTGTCCCAACCATTGACCTTCCCAAATCCTTTTGTCTCGATGAACATGAACCAAAACAAAAGGACATGAAAGATGCACATAGTGACTTCTAGGGGACCAAACACTGCATCAAACACAAATGTGAATCTCGGACCTCGAAACAATTTAGGCAATTCAAGTATAGATCCCCTTGGTCAAAACAACATGAATGCCTTGAATCAATAATATGTTGATTCTAATGGTCAAAACACCAACACCATATCGAATTCGAACGCAACCTTTAGATCTACACATGGTAATGTCTTGAACCATCAATACAGAGACCCACAAAATCAAAACAACAACATTTTCATGAACACCAATACCACTCATAACAATGCCTTGAATCAATAATATGTTGATCCTAATGGCCAAAACACGAACTTTGGATCTATACACAACAATGTCTTGAACCGTCAATACATAGATCCTCAAAATCAAAACAATAAGGTCATATCCCATGCCCACACAAACGTCAATGACACTCACAACAATACCTTGAATCAACAATATGTGGATCCAAACAGTCATAACAACAATGTTATGTCTAACACTCACACGAACATTGGTACCACTTATACCATTCCCCAAAATCATCAATACATTAATCAAAATGCTAGTGCCTCACATCAAAACACAAATCATGTCCAAAACACTCACCACATCTTTCTCATAACATCCAAAACCAACATACCACTAATGCTTCGTCCTATTATCAAAACATCAATCCCCATACCACATATGTACCTATCAACCAAAACCTAAACACATCTTCATCGCACATCCCTTTCAACACAAACACCAACCCAATTGTCACAAACTTGGGACCGCAAAATACATCGGCACTAAGCATAGGTAACTTGCATCAACACACGATCGCAAACACTGCCAACACACCCGTTGATATCCTCACTCAAGAGTTGGATAAACTAAAGCAACAATTCTCTACCTTACAAGTTTCAAGGACCAAGAGACCATACTCTATGGAGGACTTTTTCCCATATCCATTTGACAAAAGCATTCACATGCCTCCTTTCCCCCTAAATTTCACTGCACCAAACTTTAACAAATATAGGGGAAAGGGGAGTCTCATTGAACACGTACGCGAGTTCCATACTGCTTGTCTTGATCTTGCTTATGACCACACATACTTAATGAGACTACTCATGTTATCCTCAAAATTAGTTGTACTCATTTTGTAGGATGACCCCTACAAACTTGTCTGTTTCATAGCCTACAACTCTAGGCATGCAAAACAAGGTGAGTCCATTTCCCCTTGTGCGTGGTTTCCTAGCTCCAAAAAATCTATTCAAGTTCCCCCTCATTTTGGTTTCTCAAAATTTGCATAATAAACTTAAATTGTAAATGAATCAAACAATTGTGTTTGATCTTTTTGGGAGTTAGAGTGTTTTCAGTTACATGTAGGGGCGGTAATTTTCCCCACCACTACATGTTAGTTTCTTGTAATATGGACAGGCAGCAAATTTTGCTGCCAATGCATGTTAATGTCTTTTTCATATGCAAGGGTGGAAAAATTTTCCTCCCATGCATGTTGTCCTCCTTTGATCACGGAAGTGGCAATTTTTGTCGTCTAAGCATCTTTTGAGTTCACACGAACTATAATAAATGCACTTTTAGTCTTAATTGTTATGGCGTTTTAAATAGTTTTTAGAGATTTTTATTTTTATTATCTCTTATATTTTTTGTCTCTGACAATGCCCTACATCATTATAGACTCTTCGACATTACTACCTTTTCACATCTAAGCAGATCTAAGTAGCGATTCGAATTAAGGTTTTTGTCAGTTTTTCCACCATCATCACCGGGTAAGGGTTTCTCATTTCCCTTGTCCATTTTTGTTTTCTTTCTACCGTTATGCTTTAGGTTTTGTGTTTGTTTTCAGATGTTTGTTATGTTTTCATTTAAATCTATCATTTTTCTCTGTTGATACTATTAGATTTAAACTCTATCATTTTTCCTGTATAAACCCTAGCCATTTCTTAGTTTAAGTCTTTTGTTTCTTTTTGTATCAGTGTTTTTTCACCATGTTCAGGTCATTTTTATCTATATATGCGTGTTCTTTGTTTAGGGTTTTGGTTTATGTTTAGTGTTAAAGTATCTAGATGTATTTTTCTTAGTTTAGGGTCGGCGATTTTTGCCAACCTTGTCATTTTTATTTGATGTTTACTTAGGTGTAATAGCAGTGATTTTCGCCGACTTTCTACCTAAGTAGTTTTTTGTAACATGCATGAGTGGCAATTAATACTGCCAGTGCATGTTTTAGACCTGCCCTCTACAAGATGTTTAAGCGACAATTTCCACCATTTGTGTTAAAACTTTATTTTTTTTACCCCATGTAGGGGCGGCAAAAATTACTGCCCATACACAGCCCTTCCCCAAATACCAAGTGCAGGGGCAATGATTTTCACCACCCATGCTTATACTTTATATTTAAAGTTCTTTCAAGTGTAGGGGCGACAATTTTTGTCACCCATACATGAAAGTTTTAATTTATAAAAGATGTAAAACTGTCATTTTTATCGCATGAGCACAACAAGGTTTTATCACAAAACACCAAGAGTAATATGTGCTAGCAGTGTTTTTCTCCACTTGAACATGTTTGTAAGTTTTACCCCCAACATGCAGGGATGACAACTTTTGCCACCCTAACACCTGAAAGCAATATCCTCTATGTGTAGAGACAGACATTTTTGCAGCTCTTGCATAAAATGCAATTCCTCCTGCATGCAGAGGTGGCAATTTGGGCCGCCCTTGCATTACCTTCCTAAATTTCTCTAACTCTGGAGAATTTTCACATTTGTTAACTTTACCCTGCTTTCACTAAGTCACTCACTTTTATTGCTCTCTAACCCTGCCAAGCTCATGCTATTTACCATGATCTTCAACATTGCAGTTCCCCATTTGCCAAATTTTCCCTAACACTGTAAAATCATGCCTTTTTATGTTGCAGTTGCTTCTGCAAGATTGTCAAGATCTATTTTTCAACCAAGGGAGTTTGTGGTTCAGATGACTGATCCTTCTCCAAAGAAAGCTAAAGCCATGAAGTATAAATACTAGGGAGTGTTTCCCGTGGATTCAATAACATCTAATGCGGATGAGATTTGTGATACAAAAATTGGTCATGTGGATATGGCCGAGTTTGTGGAAAGGACAAAGTAACAATCTCCAAGTCATTACATGAAGAGGATTGTGGAGACTAATATTCATTTGGTTTCTTCTTTTCCTGTAGCAGCACACAATCCTGAGTTTGTTCTTCAGGTGGCTCAATTCTACGACAGGAATAATAGAACAGTTGCAGATGCTCAAGGTAAGGTGATTATGAGATTAGATGCATAATTCATGGACAAAGTCTTCATGTGTCCTAGTTTAGAGGATTGTGTAGAGATTGACTTCAGTATTGCTCAGAGGGAGTATGATAAAGATACTGAGAAAAGAGGGGCATAAATACCAAATGGTTTGAAAACTACAAGGCTAAATCTTTCCAAATCACCTAAAAGTTTCCCAAGAAGTGATTTTGTCGAAGAGGTCAGTGACCTAATAACTCTTCTTAGCAGAGTTAGGGGGATTTCTTCTTCCTCCACTTTTCATTAGTGGATGCACCCTTATATCAAACTCATCCTCCAAGGAAAACAATGGATCTCCTAGGGTGAGCAGATAAGCAATGATCTTCATGAGCAATTGACCAAAGTATCTACAACCTCCAAATTCTACATGCAGCTGCTTCAATGAGAAGTTTCCCAGGATTGACATCGGAAGGAGACCAAAGAGTTGTACCTGTATATCAATACTACCCCCAGTTGACTCTAAAGGGATTGATCCATCACTTCCAAAGAGTAAATGATGCTTTCTTTGTAGTGTTTATGTGTCTTTTTTATCCTCAACTAGAGCAGAAGAGAGTTTCACATGAAGCCTAGGAAGTTGGGAACAGTTTTGGTTGTTTGTATCTCCAATTCCCAACATTCACTTATATGAGGGTTGGTTATTTTCAAGGTTATCCATATATGTTGCCCAAATTTCCTAGTGATAGAATTGTCTTGATGGAATTATGCCGACAAAATATTATTGTGCATAACAAGCAAATGGAGTTGAAGAAGCCTGGCTTCAAGTTTGCCATTGAGATTGGCAGGTACTTCATTGCTACTTTGCTAAGTCCAAGGCTATTGAAACTAATATGTAGCTAGTAACAATGAAGCATTTCAAAAGGAGAAATAACTTTGACTTTAGAAGGGTAAAGGACTAGATAAAGAGAAAGTCTCTATCACATATCACTATGGTGGAAGATGTATGGGCTGATTGGAGAACCAAAGAGGAGATTAGGAAACTGGACTATTGTAGATTAATACTAAGTCAAATTGAAGACTTAGGATTGGCTGATATCCTAGAGGGAATGGCGGATGATGAAGACATTGTGAATCCCAAATATGTTAATGAGAAAATTGAGGGCTCTTCTTTACCTGTTATTCTATGGTCAAAGAAAGAATTAACTTCAATAAGGAAAAGATTTGAGCCCATCTTGACGAATACAAATGTATGGCTAAAAGGAAAAGGGATTAAGTTGAAAGATTTGATCACTGGCTCTGAAGAGGAAACTCTTGAACAAACAGGTAAGAAGGCGGAAATAAGAACAAAAAATAAGAGTGATGCACCAAGTTCCTCCAAGGCTCCTAAGCCTAAAATAAAGTTTGTATCAAAAGGTGGTAAAGCTAAAGTGACTAAGGAAGAGCCATGTGGAGGAGAAATGGAGACATAAGAATGGAAACTGACGAGGAAATGGCTACTGAAGAGAAGTCTTCAGAGGTAAAGGAGGATGAACAGGAAGCAGAGAAAGAAGATGAACAGGAACAACTAGAGGAACCAACCGTGTCTCCTCAAAAATACATGACACAAGAACCTCAAGCTTCTTCTCCTTTGCCTACCTTACCTATTTCATATTCTATGCCTGTTGTCTCAAACACCCCATTGTCTCCAATTGTTGTTCAATCTTCTGGTCCTTCTACACCATCTTCTTCTAGGACAATTTTTGATAGTCCTAAGGCTGCCTTTGACACTTTTTTTGGTTCTTTAGGATCTTTACCAAGTTTATCTTCTCCTTCTTATGATATTGGTGATCAAAAAATTTTGGATCAATTTGTTTCAAGTACTGAGCAAGCTGCCAATGTCAATGTGCCAAGTGCCATCTTTACAAACACTTCTCCAATTGTTACTACAACCAGTGTGAGTGCAACTCCTTCTATATCAGTAATGGATTCTAATTCAAGTGCTAGTTTATCAGTGCTTCCTCCATGGCTCTCATCATATACTCCAAAGAGAAAGAAGAAAGCCATCTCTCTAGATGACTTTGACTTCGAGAAGCTGACACCTATCAAGGTGAAGACCAAGAAGAAGCCTAAGACTCTCTCCAAGATCCTTGAAGATAAGGGTCATAAGTATGTAGAGATAGTTCAACCTCTACCAAATGCAACCATTGAGGATTTCAATATGAATGATTATTCAATCTCTAGGATTGAGCTAGAAAAGATCACTCATGAGAGTGCAAAAGCTGATGTGCAATCAACTCTGAATTCTCTGATTGTAAAATTTGGTAATGAGAAAGAGATGAGGGATGAGTATAAAGCCAGGGTAGAACAACTGACTATAGTAATACAAAAAATCACTTTGTCTTCTAAGTCAGTAGAACCTGAGGCTATCACTATGGAGGATCCTATCATCCAAAAAGCTAAAAAGGTTCATGCTAGAGTATCGGTAGTCAGAGAATATCTTGAGAGGATGTATGCACAAGGGGTACTTCTTTTAACAAGTATAGTTGAAAAGAAAATTAAAATGGAGAAGGTAAGAGCTGAATTAGATTACTTGGTTGATGCTTTGTCTCTAGGGATTGAGTATTTGGATGCAAGTCTTCAAAAATGGACCAACATGAAGAAGATGAAATTGAAAACCTTGGTATCAATTGGAATCATTTCAAACCGTAAATCATATGTGGAAACCAAGGAGTCATTAATTCATCGTAGTAATGTGTTGACAGATTTGATCAAGGATTTGTAGAGTGCTCGGGAGTTCAATGAGGATAGTGATGTTGATCTTCTTCATAAGTTGGAGGAACTTCCGTGCAAACTAATAGGTGATGATCATCAATTTCTTTCTGCTGACAAAATGATCCAAGAATTCAATAAGATGATTCAGAGAGATTTTGAAGAAGAAGCTTTTTCAGTCGTTTCTATGGATAAGTTACTGGATAATCATTTGACTATGGAAAATCTAAAGGTCAAATTGATAAGTCATGAGAAAGCAGCTACTACAGTTAAAGATGCAATAACTAGAGCCCATGTCATTTCTAAGAACACTGCTAGTCCAGATAGTCTTGAGATGCAAATTGTGTTCACAATGTATGAGGATTTTCTCAAGAAAGATGGTGGTGAAAGTTAATCAAGATGTTCATGCCTTAGCCAATTTTTCATATATTTTTACATGCACTTTGTATTTAGTTTTGGACATGTCCACATGTACTTTTCAAAAATGTAATTACATGTGTGAACAAAGGAAGTCCTAAATCAATAAGGACTCTTTTGTTGAATAAGTCAAAGTAGTTAGACTTTTTCCTAGATTAGCTCTTGGCTCTCACCTATAAATATGAGAGAGCTCTTTTGTAAATATATCTTTTATCTATTGTAGCAAAACTCTACCAATTTGAGAAGCAAGTTGAGACTTTGTACTTATTTATGAAAATCAATTTTCAAGTATTTATCAATACAAGAGAGCAAGTTAAATTCCAATCTTTGTCTTGGAGTGATTTGTTTTATGATAGAATTGTTCTTACGTCTTTGCTATCATATTATCTTTGATAAGTAATTGAAGTGTGAGAGTTTATTTCAAGTGACTAAGGAGTACTCTAAATCCGATTTTAATAGACTTTGAGCTATAAAATCATTTGTGAGAATTGTGTTGTGTTCATGAATGAGAAATAACTTGAAGCCTTTGTGCTGCAAGTTGTTATCTTTAATCTATTTATCTCATCTCAGCATATAAGTTAAGACTTTGGGCTGCACTTTACTCCAAATCATTTTTATTTTCAGTTGGTGAAAGAATCAACGGAAGACTTTGTGTTTCCATGGGTTTTGTGGTAATTCATAGTTCTTTACATAGTATTAGGTTTTTTGAAATCATTATCTTAAAGTATAAACATATATTTTGAAAAAAGAGAATATGATGGAATGGAATCACCCCAAATATAGTTCTTAGTGTAAATAAGTTTTATCAGTTATTAGTTTGTAATAGATTACAATCAAAGGGAGCCTCCCCTTGCTGAGAAGAGCGATATAATATCATCACACTTAGGTTGATATAACCATTTTATCTTCAATGAATTGACGACAAAATATTCACCCAACAATTCCCAAGGAGCCTTGTCAGTCAAGCCCTTGAATGGTTTGCACATGTTCCCATTAGAATATGAACATGGACTGAACTCGCGGATAAGTTCATATCACATTTTTCCTACAACATAGAAACGGACGTAAACATTGCCACCTTGTGCCAAATGAAACAAGTGGATGGAGAAATCTTTGTTTGTTTCTTCCAAAGGTGGAGGGGCCTAGCAAGTAAATGCCCTTGTCACATCCCTGAAAATCAGTTAGTACCCATCTTTGTAGAAAATCTTAACAAAGAGCTTATGCATCAATTACAAATCCATTGTTGCACCTCCTTCAGAGAAGTTGTCGAGAAGGGGGATGCCATTCTCATTGCCAAGGGCACGATCAAAATTTTTAACAAAAACCAAAACACACCATATGACAAGAGAAAAACTTGGGCCCGAAACAAAAACATTACCAATGATGGGGGGTGGATGCTAAGGCATTTAGGGCTAGCCCCGTTATCACACTGAAAGTACCTTCTGCAACAAACAATTAGCCACATGTACAACAACAACAACAACAACCACAACCACAACAACAAGTAGCCAACGCGATTCAAAATAATCAAAGGACACCACCTCTAAGGAATAACACCCCTTGACGTAATTACACACCTTTGATAGACCAATCGAATCAATCTTGAAGAAGTTATTACAAAACAGCCTCATTCAACTACCAGAAATTAGACAATACGACCTGGCCTTTAAACCTCCCTCATGGAATGATAATGACTTCTGTGATTACCATTGAATCAAAGGTCACAAGCTATCAAATTGCTACAAATTGAAAAATATCATTCAATACTTCATTGACAGGGGTGACGTAGTTGTGGATCAACCATCTAGTTCCTCCAACACCGACCAGACCATCTTCATAGACCCACTACAAAATCACGGATCAGGAAAAGCCTCCTCATTAGGAACCAAATGCATGATAGTGTTAACTACAACAACGTTGCCTACGAATACACCATCAACAACATCTGTGCATACGATAATAACATTTCTATGATTACCATCAAGTCTCGTCCAAAATTTGTCATCACCACCCACAAAGCCAAGGTAATGTTGCAAAGTGCTCCCTCCAATCCTTCCTATACATCCATTCCATGAGAAAAAGGCCAATATAACCTTTTGGATCACTTAAAAAAGACTCCGGCCTAAATATCCATCTTTGAATTACTTCACCTTTCATTGGAACACAAGGCTATTCTGGACAAAGCACTTCTGGAATCCTCCATCCCAACAGACCTAAATGTAAACCAATTTCAAGCCATGGTGGGACACCTAGCCACCGTTAACAATTGGCTAGGTGTCTAGGTGTCCACTATTTTTGCCTCCACACTGACTTAACCACACTAACCCCCTACACCTTGAAGTTTTCATCATTAAGCATAAAATCTGATGAGTCCTAGTAGACAGTGGAACATGATTAAACATATGTCCTTTAAAGTTGGTAATAATACTGGGCTACTATGAGGCTTGTGTTGATCCAACCAAGAGAATTGTTATCAAGGCATACAACAATGATGAGTGCTCTTCTAAAGGAGTAATCACCTTACCCATAAAAGTTGGACCAGCCATACAAGATACTGTATTCCATGTCTTGGATATCGAGCTTCCATATAACATCATCCTTGGCAGACCATGGATCCATGCCGTGAAGGTCATCCCCTCCACATACCATTAATGTATCAAATTGCCTTATAACGGCATGGAAATCACTATCCCAGGTGATCCCAACGCCTGTAAATATTGCAGCCACCTAAGAGAGGTACCTCAGCATTAGGTACCTATAAATAGGGGAGTCATACTATCCAGTTCATCTCATTATGTTGACCTATCCATGCTATCCAAACCACCACCACTTTCACTTCGCCAATCAACCCTAAAATTTAGATCCAAGACAAAGGATGCGGTGAATGTGAGATGGAAAGTTCATACTGCATTGGAAAGTTGCCTACATCACCCAAGTCTTGAGGAAAGCCCATCCCCATTCTATCGAAGCAAACTATTTTTGTTACTAACACCACATTCACAAAATGGGTTGAACTAAGTAAAGAGGACGTTAGTGAAGACATCTCTACATGGCTTTATAAGGAAGAAGATGAGTTTGAACATGTCAAATTACCCTTAGAACAATATGGTAAAGGGTATGAATTTGTGAAACAGCAAGGCTATGACGGGCATGGTGGGCTTGGGCCCAATGGAAGTGGACGAATGGAGCCTCTTCAACCATCTATGTGGCACAATAAAGGGTTAGGATATACCTCACAAAGAGAAAATGCTCCACGTACTAAGTTACTTCTAGGAAGGGATGCAAGTACCTCCAAGGATGTTGAGACATCGAGGGATCTTCCTGAACCTAAACCACAATCATCCCACCCTGAATTACCTGATGGTGTTGCCTGGATCAGCATCTTTTGGGATCCAAATTATACATCCATATGCACTCTCACCCCCATCTCTCTAAGCTTACTTGACATCAATGATGGCTTACCTCTCATCCATCTCGAACTTATAGACTGGGACCAACAAACATCACCTAACTTAGATTTATTTGAGAATGATGAAGCTATCACTGAGTTCATGGGACTTCATGAGGGCATACCACTGGGGGACCATAGGGTTGGCTACATCATGGATTTGGATAACTCTACTTACTTCAAAGAGTCTACTCCGCCCTCCAGTCGCAAAAGTGAAATTGAAAAAGAACAAGAAAATAGGTCTCTAGGTGAAAACTGAAAGGCGCCCTTAGACCATACAAAAGAAAAAATAAAGGATGTATCCAAGGGTGAAAACCTCTCTGAAGCACCCAAGGATGGAGGGATGGATGTGATTCCCATTACACATGAGAGATCACCATTCCTAGTGGAACAAACAGTTGAAGCCAATGTTGGTACAAAAGACGCTCCCATGATTGTTCACTTTGTTGCATCACTCACTAAATAGGAAAAGCTAGAGTTTATAGACTTCTTATCCATGCGTCAGATTAACTTCGCTTGGTCATATGCTGACATGCCAGGCCTTGATCCGTCACTTGTTCTACATCATTTACCATTGTTGGTGAATGCAAAATGAGTAAAACAAAAACTGAGAAAGATGCATCCGTAGATAGCCCTCTTGGTGAAAGCAGAGTTGAAGAAGTTACTTGGCATTGGATTCATTGGTCCCATTGACTACCCAAAGTGGATATCCAACCTTGTGCCAGTTATGAAACCCAATGGACAAATATGAACTTGCAAAGAGTTCAAAGACTTAAACAAGGCATGTCCAAAGGATGATTTTCCATTTCCAAATATTGATATCACAGTTGACCTCACTGCTGGCTTTGAAATGCTTTCATTAATGGATGGTTTGTTGGGGTATAATCAGATAAGAATAGCCCCTGAAGATCAACACAAGACAGCTTTTACCTGCCCCTGGGGTACATATTGTTGGAATGTCAAACCCTTTGGCCTTAAAAACATAGGAGCAACATATCAAAGGGATATGACCACAATCTTTCATGATTATATGCACACCTTCATGGAAGATTATGTAGATGACCTATTGGCCAAATCGGTGACAAGAAGAACTCACTTAGAAGTTCTAGATAAAGTCTTTGTGCGACTCAAGGAATACAAAGTCAGACTGAATCCCAAGAAATGCGTATTTGGAGTCACTTCAGGTAAACTACTTAGATATATAGTCTCTTTCTGGGGCATTGAGGTCAACCCCGCTAAATTTAAATCCATTATGGACATGTCTCCACCACCAACTCTAAAGCAATTACGCAGCCTATAGGGAAAATTATAGTCGATAAGGAGATTCATTGCTCAACTCGCTGATAAATGTCAGCCATTCCAACACTTGCTCTACAAAGGAGTCACTTTTGTATGGACTAAAAGTTGTCAAGATGTTGTTCAAAAGATCAAGGATTATCTAATGTCACCACCAATTCTCATGCCCCCAATTCTGGGACAACCTTTGCTATTGTACATATCAACCACATCTTCATCTCTGGGGGCATTATTAGCACAAAATGATGAATAGGGAAAGGAAAGGGCCATTTACTGTATCAGTAGAACACTAGTGGGCTATGAACTTAACTACACCTCTATTGAATGCTCATGTCTTGCGGTGGTATTCGCCACTCAGAAACTGCGTCACTACATGCTGAATCATAAAACAAAGCTAGTCATCCTAAGGGATGCATTCTATATCAAATTCACTTACTCAACAAGGCATCCCTCACAGGATGCTTAGCTAAATGGGTCGTGATACTAAGTGAATTTGATATAGAATATGTGGACCAAAAAGTAATAAAGGGACAGGTTATTGTAGATCAATTAGCAGAAGCACCTACAATAGCCGACTATCATCTAATTGCAGATTTCCCCAATGAGTCCATTTTTGCCCTCGAGGTGCCTAATACATGGACATTATTCTTTGACGATTCTTGTACCAATCACAGCTCATGAGTAGGTATCTTGTTCATTACACCTTAAGGCGATGCCATTCTTAAGGCATTCTGCATAGCCTTCCCGTGCATAAACAATATTGTTGAATATGAGGCTCTACTTATAGGATTATGTATGGCCGTCAATTGGAAAATCAAGAAACTACAAGTCTTCAGTGATTCGCAATTGGTCATCAAATAAGTCAACAATCAATATGAAACCAAGGATGAAAAACTTATGCCATACAAAAGAATGGTGGACAGTTTTAGGCTCTATTTTGACATAGTTCTCTTTGATCAGATTCCCAGGGTTCAGAACTGAGCAGTTGTTGCAATGGCAACAATTGGATCTCTCCTATACATTCCAAGTAATACAACTCGGCTTGAGTTCTTGGTGGAACAACTCTTAGTCCCTGCCTTCGATATCCCAGAATCTAAGTTAGTTTGTGAATTTCTTAGTCCCATGTCACCTTGGTACAACGACATTTACACCTATTTGTATGACCAAACCTTACCCGCTAACCTCTCATCTAACCAACGAAAAATCTTTCATCTGCCAAGCTGCCAAATACATCATCATCAATGACACTTTTTTATCACCGTGGCTTTGATAATACCCTCCTGAGATGTCTTGACACTGAGAAAGCACAAACAACCCTACATGAAGTACACGAGGGTATATGCAGAGCTCACTCAAGTGGTCCTACCATTGCCAATAAGATCATTAGAGATGGTTATTACTGGCCTACCATGGAAAAGGATTCCTACTATTTCACAAAGAAATGCAGATAGTGTCAAATACATGGAGACCTTGTACATGCACCAGCTTAAGACCTATAGCCACTCACATCCCTGTGGCCTTTCTCTCAATGGGGACTAGACTTCGTGGGCAAAATCCACCCTACTTCCGCTAACGACCATAAATTCATCATCACTGCCACTGAGTATTTCACAAAGTGGATTGAATTCATTCCCATGACATACATTACTAGCAAACAAATCGCCAAGTTTATCCTCAATTATATCATATGCCGATATGATGTCCCACAATCCATTGTAATGAACAATGGCCACCCATTCAAAAATTAAGATGTTTGAGAACTTTGTGAAAAATTCCACATCCAACACCACTTCACTACTCCATACTACCCACAAGGCAATGGCCAAGCCGAGGCGTTGAATAAAACCATCATAAAAATCCTTAAAAAGACTGTCAATGATGCTGGACATGACTGGCATATCCAACTTAACCCTGCCCTATGGGCTTATTGCACTAGCATCCACACGCCTACCAGAGCCACCCCATGTTCCCTTGTTTACTGCTCCAAAGCTATCCTACCCATCGAGTTCGAGTTGCCTTCCCTGAGAGTGTTGTTGCAGTAGTTGGTTGATGAGGAAGAATACAGAGCATCCCGACTACATGAACTAGAGTTACTAGATGAAAGGAGACAAAATGCATTAACCCATTTACAGGTATATCAGAATCATCTCTGCAGTAGCTACAACAAAAGGGTTCGAGTCTGACACTTCAATATTGGAGACCTAGTCCTAAAAGAAAACCCCAAAAATTAGATGGAATGGGAGAAGCCAGGGAAATTTGAGCCGAAGTGGTTAGCGCCTTATGTCATCACAGCAGCCCATGGATCTAGCGCATATTAGTTGTCCACTCCTGAAGGTGAACCATTACAAGATCCAATCAACAGCATGCACCTTCAGTAATGGTACACTTAAAAAATAAAAAAAAATCAAAAAAATCAAAAAAGCCAAAAAATCGTCCAATAGTGAAAACCACTTTGGTGGCGCTATTGGAGACCAAAAAAAAATAGTAAAGAGAAATAATCCATCCAAAAGTGAAAACCACTTTAGTGGCACTTTGGATAAGTACCATGGTGAAAACCTGGCAAACAGGCCTGCCATGTGTAGTTGATCTTTGCTCCACTATCTACCATCACTCTATTTCGCCTTCCATCTTCCACAATAAACCCTACATGATCCATATCATTTCCAAATCCATAATAAATCACATTGTTCCTCCCATGGCCTAAGAATAAATTAACATTTAGTGTCTTCACACCCCATCATGCCTCAGTCATAACGTTATCATGCACCTAACTGGGGGCAATTCCTGATCCAGAAA
This sequence comes from Cunninghamia lanceolata, assembly GCA_027924645.1. Lineage (NCBI taxonomy): Eukaryota > Viridiplantae > Streptophyta > Pinopsida > Cupressales > Cupressaceae > Cunninghamia > Cunninghamia lanceolata. The sequence continues at coordinate 7,259,918 of BSBN01000797.1, forward strand.
TCAATATTGGAGGACACCTATCTCAAAAAACACAAAAACATCCAAATATTCTCAAAAATACAAAAACATCCAAATATTGTCAAAAACACAAAAACATCCAAATATTTCCAAAAATTCCAAAAACATCACAAAACATCAGAAAAACCACAAAAAAAATAGTCAACCAAAAACTTCCAAGCAATAAACAGTGTTAAACCAGTGAATTGAACTATGACGCCTCTGAGCTTTCACGTAGGCAATGCCATCTTTGATGTGCCCCTGAGGCACTCCCCCTAGGTTTTAGGTCATGTCATCCACCCACATGGTTAAACTATGATGCCTCTAAGCTTTCATGTAGGCAAGGCCATGTTCAATGCGCCGCTGAGGCATTCCCTTAGGTCCTAGGTCAAACCAAGTCCACCCTTGTCGAACTACGTTGCCTCTGAGCTTTCACATAGGGAAGGCCATCTTTGATGAGCCCCTAAGGCACTAGGTTAGTCCCTTATGGCCCGTTGAGTCAACTGTCATAATAAGTTGTCCTTTAATGAGATGGACACTTTGAGCAGACAAAACAATCAATCTTTCAAAAGACAACAATCTCCAAACAATCAAACAAGACATATTTACAACATTGCCAAAACATTGTCTCTCATCACTCACATGGTGATAATCGAACATCACTATGGCCAACCAACAATCCCAATCACATGTCTAACAACAAGCATGGGACATAGTCGAAACCAGGCTTTACGCCTTAGACGACACGTCTCATCTTATGGACATTATCAATCATCACAAACCAACCACCTTCCAACTTGTGAAATTCTTGAAACTAGACCACATGTCTTATACGAGATGTCCTAACCCTATCATCTGCCTTATACATGTGGCCACATCACCGAAACTAGACTCGACGTCTTATACAACATGATTCCTATCCTGAAACCAGGCATTATCCAACCAATCATCATCAATCAGTCAAACACCAATGCACTTAGCAAATGACCTAATGGTTGTTGGCTCTGTCTTATCTTTCATTTAGATTGTTTTCTTCGGTCTCATTCTTATTCTTCTCAAGGTAGTCCTTAAGTGATGAAGAGAAGTGAGGATGGAGCGAGATCTCTTTTCTTTGATAATTGTTTGTGGCTTGTCTTGGCAAGATGACTAGGGTAACTAAGTTCCTCGTGTGTGACTAAGATACTATTGGGTATGAATCAAAACATCCTATGCATTGGAATGGCTAGATACTTCCATGCATCAGGACTTGTACACCTTAGGTTGTTCTCATCACATGTTCCCACAAGGTGCCTTAGTGACTTAGTCTGAGCCTGACATTCCTTGTCTGTCTTGTACCTGTTTCACAAGGGACCACACTTTACGCCTTGGCCTTTGATATGCCATGGCATTTGTCATCCTTTGATACAATAAGAACTATGATGATAAGTAGTAACTGCATAAAAGAAGCTTAAAATCTATCACAGAAAAGTTTGGATCCATTCTTCTAAGACGATCTTCATCCCTCGTACATTCTTCATCTCCATTTCTTTTGATCCTCTTCCATCCTACTATGACACACCAAAAAACTGCATTAGATCATATAACTTGCACACACACACATTAGTTCGTCATGCAACATCATTGTCATAATCATCATCCTCATAATAAGTCATCATTATCATAATCACCATAATAAGCATTGCATTAAATTGCATAAAATCATCATCATCTGCATAAACCTTACATCTAGCATATAGGCATTTATCACATTCACATTTACATCCATATATGAGCATCACATAGAAATAAAGTATCATCACACAACATCTATCATATCAACATATGCATCTAGGAATAACATTATACATCGCATCATAAACATCATATAAACATCATAATATCTAGGGCTACATCATCATAAATCATAACACATAGAATCATAATTATAAAACCTCCATCACATCATGTGCATATAGGAATAACAAGATCTATCAAAATGGTCCATCTCATATATATATCTCATCATCATCATCAAAAAAGTGTCACAGTACAATCTGAATATATGTATCAAAAATAGAGCTCGCAGGCTCAATCATAAAACAAGAGCACTCAGGCTCGATCAAAAATATACATCAGAACTATCAAAATTGCTTAGCTAGCATTGTTATGGCCCCCTGATCCTACTGGCCCCATGAAAGGACTCCTGTGCTCTGATCCTGCCCTCGATCCTGATGGTCTATCATATGGCGAGGCCTGCCTCTAGGAATGCCCCACATTGTTGTGTGATCTACGTGAGTGAGATCGACCGGCACCCCTGCTCTGATAACTAGGCACTCTTTGATCAGTTGGAACCACACCCTCATAAAGGCCTCTGTAGTATTGTGCCTCCTATGTAGCCCTATACAAAGCATATGCAAACTCTCTTGCTAGCCTGCCCACTGTCGCCACAAAATCAATACTTCTCTGCTCTGCCCTCTGTGCCCTAATGATAGCGATATCTCTCTCACCTGTCCTCTAGGCTAGCTGGCCCTCCACCTCCTAGATCCGCTTGCATCCCCTACATCCAAGTCTACATAGCCTCTATCTGGGTTTGCATAGCTGCTACCTATGCAGCCAAATCCCCTCCTCGATCTCTGACATCCTCCTCCTCCTCGTCATCTCCAATCTCCTCAATAGGCACATCCTGTAGTGCCTACTCCCTGATCCACTCCTCATCAGCCTCCTCATCATCCTCCTCGTCACCCTCCTCTGTCTCCTCTCCACCAATGTCACCTACGTTGACATCCTCCACAGGTACATCCCCTACTCTCTCCTCCACCTACATCTCTCCCACTGCGGCAGCCACCTAACCTACGGCCCTCTCTTCCTCCTCCTGAATTGGGGCAAGTGGAGCACCCCTACCCTGTCCATCTCTCCCTCTCCCCTATCACCTCTGCCTCAGCCTCCTCGTTCCCTATCTCCACCACCACCACCAACTCCTCCATCATCACCATCCCCCTCACCACCATCCCCTCAGCCATTGCCTTGGCCCTGACCTCTGAACTTGCCTCTGGGACCCCTCCCCAGCCTCTCTATAGAAGCTGGCTCATCACAATGAAGATAAGGAACTAGCCTATGGGTGGCCCACCAAGCATCATATGCAGGAGTGGTACCTACATCGGCAATGTCATTGGTGCCACACTGCACTAGTTGTAACCCAGTGATCTCATCAATGGTTGTCTGCACTGCAATCATCGGACCCCAAATCAGAATCTCCTGAGTGACCCGAGAAAACTCTACAATGCCAGTAGGAGTATCATGTCGCTCTACAAACTGTCTGAGCACCTGCTCTAGCAGATGGTGCTCTATAATGTGTTGTGTCTACACGGTCCGGCCAATCAAATATCATGTGTGTCTGCAATAGGGTAACTGCTCGGCATCCTCTATCCACCTAGGACACTCCCTATAAGGCCTCCAAACAAATGTGTCCATATGGTTAATGGCATGTCTCCAATATCTGGCATTGCCCATACGTACCTATAAGACTGTCCCAGTGTAACAGAAAACATACGGCAGCTCCTCCAAAATCTCGTGCTCTACTGGTGGCCTGCATACGGGAATATGCTCCCAAGCCCATATCATCAGTAAGGTAACACCACAGGTGATTGACTACTCACCATGATAAACTACTCCATGCAACTGGTGATACAACTATGTTAGGAGGCAGGGTCCCCATGCATAAACTATGGCATCTACCATCATGCCCTCTAACATCTCCCCCCAACCAACGGGAAATCCATGACCACGCCGATCTGGACACATGATACTGCCAATGTAGGTGCATAGGACCACAATCAACAGATCATACCGATCTGTCAAAGTGTCTCAGGGAATATCATGCTCCTCAACTCCCAAGGATGCATCATCATCTGTCTCGAATAACCGACGGAGTGCAGGCAATCCTCTCTCGGGACTGTAGACAACTCAATCTCCATGAATAGGTAGTCGAAGAATCCACCAGCATTGAGAAAATTCATGGTGGCCTCCCCTATAGGAAAATGAAACAAACTTGTCTCTGAATGCCACCTCTTAGTCACTGCAGTCAATAGGCCCCGGTTAGACCAAATCATGGGCATAAATGCAACATCGTATAACCCTAGGGCGTCGAGAGTATCCCGCTCCGCCATTGACAAAGAGACTTGCAACTAATACCCAGTCAGATGGATCTCCCACGTATAAATCAGTGGTAACCTTGAACCTATATTCACATAGCCAGCACACCACGTCAATTTAAAACCCCTAAATATAGCATTCGCAGCAAAACAGGGGCAAAAATCAAGGCAAAATTCATTTTTAACTGCTAAATCCACACATGCATCACACTGTTATTCCCATGTGTTGCAACTAAGCACAGGCATCATACTACCCTATGCATGCATCGCACCTTGGTGGATGTGTCATACCAGCTATCGTAGGCATCGCACTTTGATGCATGTGTCACACTGCTCAACCTAAGCATCGCACTTTGTGCATGCACGTGGCCTAAGTCAGAGGTGTCACACCCCCTAGTGCATGTGGTTCCACAAACTGCATGCGTTGCACCAACTTGTAGGCATCACATGACCACGCGCAGGTGACGAACGTGATGGTGCATGCAACACACACAAGTGCATCTCATGCGTGCCCTATTTTTGGGCCCTAAAATCTAGCTCAAAATGAAAAAATTTGAAAAGCCAGGGATAGATACATACCAGCCTACCTGTCCTAGGTAGCTGACCATATGTCTGGACCCTCAAACCATAGTGCTGATGAAGAGGTACAGGGGACATTTCTACAAGAGCTCCGCAAGAAACCTAAAAATCACTACTCTCTGAGCTCTCTGAAATTTCTAAAACTCAAAGTGCACAAATGAGGATTATGGACCTCCCAAGGGTTATTTACAGGACCTTTTGACCTAGGTGGGCCCCCTTTTTTCACAAAATTAACCAATCAGCGGCTTCTTTTCACGCATCGAGTGCCTTTTATCGCCGTTTTCTCACTCCTAGACCACTTTGGGGCACCCTGCACAACTTTTCAAAAAAAATTCCAGATTTTTTGAAAATTTTTTAGAAATTTTGAAAAACTTCCCGAGGGGGCATAGGGCCATCACGTTTCACCTGGAACATGCTGGGGCATGTTTAGAGCACATTTCTTGAATTTTCTTTGATACAACGCCAATACCGACATTGTATCAAAGAGGGGCAAAATATAGACACTTAAAAATGTCCTAGGCCTGCGAACATCATTTTTGCACATAATTCATCTCAACTTTGTATTCTACTATTAATTAAATAATTTTAATTATTTAATTAATTCATTTCCTCTCTTACGCTTTTAATTAAATAAATTTTATTTATTCAATTATTTAAGCAATTTTCTTCTAATTTCCTCTATAATTAAATAATTTAATTATTAGTTAATTATTCATTATTCCAACATTCACATTCCCTCTTTAATTTAAATAAATACCTATTTATTTTAATTATAGACCTTACCTTAATCAAATAAGTCCCCACTTATTTAATTAAAATCCCATTACATTACCCTTTCCTCTAAAAACTTAAATAAATGCATATAATTTATTTAATTTTAAAATCATTTCCCACCTCACCATTTCCTCTAATAAAAAAGTGTCTTTTGTCTTCTAGTGGTTGGGAACCCTAATCCATCCCAACCCTTGATTTTGGCTCCAAAGTCAACTCTTGATCACAGCCATCCATTCAAAATCCCTCTTCTATAAAACCATCCTCTCCCTCTCATTTTCACATCTGGCCACTTGCATAATTTGACTTTGTCATTGTCAACACTTGAGCTCTTCATAGCATTAGCAGGTCTGCAAATCTGAGTGCATAAGTGAAGCTGAGTTTGGTAGGAACAATGGAGGATTTGCACTATTAGCCTAGGGTTTCATGTTTCATTATTTTGCTTTCTTGATTCTAGGTTATTAGGGTGCCATTGGGTAGTTAGGGTTTGGAAAATACTGCTTGCAGGGTTTTTAGAGTATTTTTCCCTAACTTCAGGGGGTGTGAAAAATGCAGAGTTGGCTACGGATAAGGGGTAGGACAAGTCCCAAGAGAAGGAGGATGTCATGACTGAAGAGAAGGTTTATGTCAAGGGTAAAGACACTATTGTCAGGAGACCTAGAGCATCCATAGATCTAGTAGACTAGCTGGTGGGAAGACCCCTATTTTAAAGATCATGGATTTTTCTTCTGTGTCCGACCCTGAGGACTCAAAAGAGGAAATTGAGATTAAAGTGGTGAAGTCGACTCCAGACCAGGATCAGGAGGGGGCCAATCACTTTGAATCAATGAACAACTCCTACTACAACACCGACCAGGAGGATGTGGAGATTATAGAAACCCTAGAGAAAGAGGTGGACAGTAGTAGGGGTGGTGATCCCAACAATCAGCTTAGGTAGAAGTTAACTAAGGTCAAGTCGAGGCTTCTTGTTGTGGAGACTAAGGTCAAGGTGCTAGCAACTGTGTGCCTGAAGGTGATTCACCAGGTGGCTTCTACTTGTACCATTTTGCAGGATGATCAACATGACTGTGCTAACAAAGATGTGAAGACCATGAGTAAGGAGGAGCTCCTGAAGTTCCTAAAAGATGACTGGAATGATCTATTCAAGTAGCTCTTTCTTTTGTTGTTATTCCTAGTTTTAGTTCTCTTTCTATTCTACTATGACTATCTACTGTTAGTTTGTTGTTTTTGTGTTGTTTGTGGCCTCTAACCCATTTTGCTACCCATTGGGCTTTTGTTATAGGGATCTGCACCCTCGTTTGCAACTTACTAATATAAAAAACATACATATATACATCTCTAAAACATAAGAATACATAAACACAAATGTCATCTAGGATATATATATATATATATATATATCAAACATAAATGTACACATGTGCACATACATCAATAGATCTAAAACATGAACATTAAACTCAAATGTCTGGAATCGATATATAAACATGTCTAGAGTATATCTATGAAATATAAGTGAACATAAACATAACATGTCCATGTATGCTTGCATATAAATCCAATAGATCTCAAGCATAACATGTCCATGTTCTAGAGAATATAAACATAAAATGTAATAAATACATGTGTATAAACTAGTGCAAGTCATCTGGTCTCCAAGTCATCATGTCAGCTCCTAATCAAGTGACCATCCAAGCGTGAATCCTGAGCATCTTATAAATGCATTGATCCCTATATATATATTTACAAACTTGTGTAATTAATTAAAAATTATATTAAATTTATATATATATACACACACATGAACAAGTGAACATGTACATATATACGTTAACTTAGATGAAAATTAAAGTTCAGATGTCCACTAACATGGTCAAGTGAAGAATGTGTGCGTACGCGCTTTCCCCTCAAACTAGGAGTCACATGTGCTACCTCCACCTAGACACATATGCATGAATACATAAAAAAGAAAATTAATTTTGAGTTATATAATTTATAAAAATGTGTTGTACATGGTTCCAATGAAGTTACATACTACATGTGTTTATTTAAACTTTAAAAACCTAAAAATTATATGTACATATATATCTGAGTCACCTCTGCATCCTCAATGTCGTCTTCCACAATCATATAATCCACCAACTCCTCTGTCATCCTACCCTAGACTAGCTCTACCAATGATGCATGTAGCAGACTATGCAAGTGAGATGGCATCATCCCCGAAGAGAGCATCTCCATAAAACCTAGACCTCTCGCAGCCTGCTTGAGTGTATCAGCAAATGTTTGAGCACCTAGAGCAACAGATGTCTGAGCACCTAGAGTAGTAGATGAATGGGCACCTAGAGTAACAAATGACTAGGCACCTGGAGTAACAAATGACTAGGCACCTGTAGCATCATAATCATCAACTTGTGGATGCACCTATGACGAATCAATAGAATGGTGAATGGTATGTGGCTCATGTGCCCCACTAGATGATCTAGTAGGATACATATTAGAATGTGAGGACTAAGCTACAAGAGTTTGCAAATCTTCACAACACTGACCCACAAATGAACCAACATCTGCTAAGGGGATCCCCAACTGTGATGAGATCACACAATAAGCTCTCATCAAGTCGTCAGACAATCTATAACCTATATCCCTTAGAATCTAGACATCACATGCAATGTAGTCTATATCATTCAGAAATGGGATGCCTATCACAACATATGCATCTGAATCAACACATGACCTATGTGGATGTCTCATTGGGTATCGGCCCACGCAATCTATAGATATCCATTGAGCCTGGATTGCAATATCAACAATACTATCAATTGCTTCCCATTGGGAAGTAATGACAACCTCATTGGCAATAGGGCTAATGGATGGAGAGACGGTAGGCATCCTATGCCCAACTAAGGCCCTGTAATTTATGGGGCATCATTCTGCATGGTGGTAAGCATCCCTATCACAAACCCTACCATGCCCTTGCCCCAAATGACCTAGTAAATCCAAATAGTTAACATTAAGGCCCAAATGGACCTCAGCATATAACTATTCTACAAAATATAATGGAATTTGGTCGTTATTTGGATAACGACTGTGTGCTACAAGAAATCATGGATATATCAAAGGGGCCATCCTAGGGCATATGCACCTAGTCACCTGATATGCCTTGACCTGAGATCTAGTGGAGTACTAGGGAAAACATTGAGTTTTGATAGTTTCCTTTAGCAACTTTGCTCTAGACTATGCTCAAAGGAACATCACCTTATACCTGATCCGTCATCTGGGAAAGGACGGCTGCTAACATCTCCCCAGAATATGCATGCAGACCTCCTAATGAATGTCTAATGGTGACTAAAATATGTAAAATCATATTACAATTACTACTATACATGGTCCCAGTGGTAGAAGGGTCATCTAGAACCCGTCCAATCTCTGAATCTCAGTATCAGTACATTTCCAAAGCATATCCATATCAGTGTGCACTACACAAAAATTAATTAAGTTCTAATTTTAATTCAAGCACATGTACATAGGTCTAAAATAATATTGCATTCTTTCCTAAATCTAAAAAGAATGATGATGCACAATTTTAGAGAGCATAAATCTAATTTCACTTAAAACTAATGAAGATAAATTTAAACCCTAACATGAAACTAGGTATGATGTTTTTTATTAGTTCAGTTGGAAAAGAGGGTCCAGATCCCTTTAACATAACAACCCCCTGGGCATCAAGCCATTAACAAGCCAGAAACAGTAGATTAACAACGCTTGAACAACAAACCAACAAAAATAACTAATCAAAAACCACGGAAACAACAAGGATGACAAAAAAAGTAGAAATGAGAAACTATGGGCTATCAGTCGCCCCAAACTTAGCAAGGAACTCGACTATCTCCTTGTAATCTCCCAAACTGTTGATTGACCTTATCGTCTAGATCTTTGACTGCAACAAAGATGGAAGCAGCCCTGTGTAGGGCTTTGGCCACAAACTCTGCCATAGCCTTCCAATTTTTCTACATGGTTTCCATCTTCCTCTGGAGATGCTGGATATCCTCAGCATTCTTGTCACACAAGGCACCACTCCCCTTTCTATCTTGATCCACAGCATCCCTCCCTGAGTCTTTACCCACAGCGGCCCTCACGGTGTCCCCCAGACCTTCAAACCTTGACTTGTTCATAGAGGCAAAATGACTGGTGCCCTCAACCTCATGGATAGATTCCATGGGGGTTTCATCCCCACCTTCGTTCATAGTCTCCTCCACAAACTCAGAGTCATCTAAAACTTCCACCCCTTGTGTATTCACCAATGGCTTGCCAGCGATCCTTTTGGACCGACGAATGCTCGGATTGACAACCTCACCGCCTTCACTGCTACCCATAGGATCCAGCCCAGGGTCAATCTCAACTATCTTCACGGGAGCATCCACCGTAGCAACACCTTTACCTTCCTTAGTTTTTTTCTTCAGGGTGGTCTCCATTAAAAAATCAAATAAATCTTCATAATTAAAATATGACTTGAAAAATGACCTTTACCTAATGTTAATTTAGACTAATTAAAAAATGCATATACATCAACATAAATCAACCTTTAAACTAATAAATGAATTAGCTCTAGAACATGATGATTGAACATAAATGAACATGATAATTTATGATTTCAATTAATCATGAATAGATTAAATGCACTTAACTAGATTGATCCAAATAGCTTGAGTATGAATGTTAATACATTGTTGAATCAAACACAACCACATATAGAGAAATTTAGCTAAGGACTTCCAAGTGCAAAAATTTTCCCATGTGAGAAAGGATTGAGTTTTATCTAACCATTGAATGGTTTCATTTTCTACTTTGAAAGAAGCACTATAGAGATTTTGATCATGGGGAACTTTATATTTACTACAAAATATTGGTCTACCTTATATATCTAATTGGTAGGATTAATACCATCAAATTTGGGAAATTGTAGTTTGGGGGGTATGGGAAATTACCTTAATTTTGGGACATGAATCCATCTACATTGGTAGAGGACTAACTCTTTTTTGAAACTTATGTGCATGTTCCAAAAATCTCCCAATTGTAGTCTAGCATTTCTTTAAATTGAGCTTTGGTAGACAATTACATAGTTGGTCAACTTTATCATGGATAGATTCTAAAAGAGCTCAAGAGGAAGAAAAAAGGTTATTGTCCACTTATATGAAAAAATGATTAGGATATGGAGATGATCAAAAACATGTTTGTGTGCAGGTAGATGAGGGAAATATGAGCTTAGGCCAAAAAAGGGTTATATGAGGGCCATTACCATCTCCTCCTTGAGGAAATAGATCCTCCCCCGTCTGAGGATTTAATTTGGTGCAACAAAATTAGATATGATTTCTTTCTCATCCAACCATGTGACAATAACATGTCACCACTGTTGTGTATCTCACTTGATTAAATTAGAAAAAATAATCTAAGGCTCTCTATTATGTCATTTTAGATTTATCATTTCTACTCTTGGGTAGATCATGGATTCATACTATGGTTGTAGTCCCATCTAACTTCCATTAGTCTATTAAGTTTTTTCCTAACAATAAAAATTTTAATCAAAGTTGATCCACATCCTCTCTAATATTTTTAATAGATCTAGATCTTGGTCATGTTAGGATATTCCTTCTACATTTTCTACTAATTGTAGCTTCATACCCACTTCTTAAGCTAAATAATTTGCACTGTTATCACCTCAAGTATAAATGATGTTTTGCAAGGTCACTTGGCTTCTTCTAACACATTCCATAATGATGATTGGCAATCCTTAAAATTTAGGTCTCTTCTTTCATACATGTTCTCCTACAAAGTAGATCTCTAAATGAAATTCTATATTTATATTATTTGAAATATTCTAATAATCCCAATTGATAACTATTTATCCTTGGAGTGAATTCATTTACAATCAAAATTTATTTTGGGTCTCCCATGTCTAATAAATTGGAGGGGTTGACTAGTTTATCAGACTATGAATCTTATTTCAACACATAAAATCTAAATTTACACACTGGATGCTTGGGTATGATTTTTACTTAGCAATACAATTGAGATAGCTAGAATCTTGTTCTATTTTTGGATTTTTAGTGTATAGATTCCTAGATCAAGTGTACAATGAACATAAGAGCATTAGTTTTTTTGTATTCTATGATGAGATGTTTTATGTTTGCCTTTCTTTTTTTCCTAATTTTATTATGAATCACCTGAACCACAGAAGATGTGCATATGTTATAAATTAGTCTCATTATATAGCTATTGAGCATTTAACACTAGTCTAAGCTCAAGAGCATGACAAAGGTGTTAGGAGTATATATATATATATATATATATATATATATATATATATATATATATATATATATATATATATATATATATGTTCTATCTAAATTGAGAATTAAATAATCAATAAATGTATGGGAATGATGTTCATATCCCCAAACATATACCTTTTGAATTGAACATACTATGGTACTAGACCAAGTCTTAATAGATATCATATGGCATCACATTTATAAATGTGCCCAAATCAACAAGACCTAGTTGATTAAATTCTTTCCAAATACCCTAATGGTAAGAAAGAGTAGAGGTGACTAAATTTTTCTCAGGTATATTTATGATCGTATAAATATTCAATGTTTTATATATTTTGGTTGATTCCTTAGGTCATGTCAGTGCTTCAAATTTTAGAATTTTCTTTTCATTAGAGTTGAATTACATTAAATAATGACACATTTTCTTTAGTTCATTTTATCAGTGCTTCAAATTTTAGAATTTTCTTTTCATTAGAGTTGAATTACATTAAATAATGACACATTTTCTTTAGTTCATTTTATGTCCTCAACTATGTTATAACATCTAGGTCTTTTATTGATCTAAGGTGTTATCCATATTGGACGGTTATATATTTCCTTTTTATTCTTGGGATACATTCGATCCCTTTGGTGGGGTTGATTTTTTTCTTGCATTAAGATTTAGATGAAATTTGAGGGAAATTCACTAGGGTTATGTTGTCAATGGTTTATTTTTGTTTCTTCTCAAAGTATAATTTGCACCCTTATGGTATTAATCATAGTTCCATGAACATC
>BSBN01000797.1:7277500-7298137 GCA_027924645.1 Cunninghamia lanceolata
CTTCTTCTTGGTCAACTCTCTAGTTGGACCAATTCAACAAGAATGAATCAATATTGATGACAACAAGCAAACATGCAGGGATGCCCAAAATGATGTATGCTTTGATAATGCTATTGTGGATGCTTGTGTTCTCGAATAAATTTCTGATCTCCTAACATGATTCCAAATGAATAAATGAATGCCTTTATGTAGACTTGTTCCAACTAATGTTATATTATATCAATTTCTTATTTTCTTAAAAAGAAGTGTAAGATGAAGCATAATCATATTACTATCGATTAAGAAGGAAATTTAGTAAGTATTAAAGAAAGTGGAAAATGTTAGCTTTAATTACTCAAGATACATGATGATTATTTTTTCAAAGTTGTATTTTTTTTATTAGATTGATGTTAGTTAATCATGTTAGAATAATAGATTACTTGTCAATATATTCACCTCTTGAATTATTTATCCATGCTGTATTAATAATACAAATGATATATATCGTACTCTCAAATGTTGTCATGAAATTGTAGTGTTATAATAGATCTATGTACACATGAACCACAATTAGTTTCAATTGCTAGATAGTCACTTGTTATGATCAATGACAAATCCCCTTCTAAATGGTATAGAAATTGACAATCCACAAAGCATAGGGTCTAACAATTAATAAAGTAACACTACATATTGGAAACATAGATTATATACACATTTAAAACAATTTGTAGGGTATATTCATAGATTTTGAAGATTGTCAAATCTAGGAATATCCCCTACATTCCCTTTCTAAGATTGTTTACACATGTAAAACAATATATATGTAATCCTAGAAGAAAGTAACAGGATAACCATCTCCAAGAAATGTCTAGAAAAAGTTTATAGAAATCTAGTTAATTTATCTCAATATGTAATGTTATGAATTTATATTCTTGCTTTACCTATGAATTTGGGAAGAAATTTTCTTGGTTTTAGCAAGATATGTTTTGTATATGCTATCGTACATTTGTAACATATAAATCATTGTTTGTTAATAGCAAAATCTCAAAGATGTTTGAAAGAAACTTTTAACTTAATAAGATGTAATATGTTGTCTAAGAGATTTCAAATTATTGAATGGGTTATGCCCTACTGATAAATTTACCAATGGGTGAACCAAGCAAAATGGTGTCTAACACTTCTCACATTGAATCATAGAGGTTAGACAATAGATGTACTTGACCAAGGAAAGCAAATTTGTCTAACAAATAAGAAAGATAAAATCAAACATTATTGTTGTTGTATTACAATTATATGTTATTGTAGTGAAATTATAAACTGTGGAACTACATAAAAAGAGAGCATTGTTTTGATTATTTGGTGGCGTATACATAAATTTTTATTATAACATTATTACAGCAACTTCCATCCAGCAAACACTTCATTTACAAATGCCAAAATAGTTATATAATATTTATTATTATTATTAAAAATTTAGCAACAAATAAATTCTCTATCATCAGAGAACTAAGGGCGTGCCCTTTAAATAATTGTACTACAGAAAACTGTAAAAAAGACTGCACAAACAGTGGACATTCAAATTGTAGTTGGGAGCACACAAATATCTCTTCAATCCGTTGCATGGCGACGGGATTATTGAATATGAGGCTTCTTCACACAAATATTATTAAATCTATAGCATTCTACCAACAGTGACTTGTCTTGCTTTCTTCTTGTGCATAACTAATAAACCACAATAACCAATCTGAAAGAGAAGAAACTTCTTTAATTGGATGTCGATCCGTATTCCTTGCATAATCCGCGAAGATTGCAGATCGCTTTTAAACAAGCTGCAACGCAGACGGTGTCCAAGAGGAGGAAGATAGTATATCCCCAGTGCCGCCTCAAAAGCGATAAGCATAACTTCAGATTATCATGAAACGACAATGGCCGTCGGACTGGCAATTGATCCATCTGGATGACCATTCTGGTGAACTTCCTAATGAATTCATCTGCCATTAAAACGACCACTCCAGTGTAAGCAAAGGCAAAAATTATGGGAATAACCCACCAATTGTGACAGATGAGGTTATTAGGCTTAAACTCTCCAGAAAATATGGGTATTATAATTCCTATTTGGATTCCCACGAAGAATCGAACATATTCATCCATGGCCAGTTCATGCCAGAGCATGATTTTGGTTTAGTCACATAGAAACGAATTTATTGAAGAAAATTTGTTCCTATGCAAGCATCGTATGGCGGCAGGGCGGCAGCGGCAGCGGCAATATAGGCATGTCAATATTTCAATTTGCATAGACTTCCTTCTAGTCATGGATGACCCTAACTTCATCTAGGTGTGCATTAAGTCATGTTTTATTGGTGTATTGATGTGGCATCATATGATTGGTTGCTTTTATTCAATTATAAGTACTTATAGTAACACTAACAACCTTAAAGTCACAAAGTCTACTAATGTTAAACTTTTAAAATTATTGAGCCTTCAATACACAAATACTATCACACTTATTGAAACATGCTTGGCAATTGGGTTCCCTCCCCGAGTCATTTCGAAGCAATTAAAGTAGTGCAAATGTTTTTGGAAGAAATATTGTATGAGATAGTGTATAGGGGAGATGACCCAATAAGCATGTTCCAATAGGTGTGATAGTATTTGTGTATTGAAGACCCAATATTTTTAAAAATTTAACATTAGTAGTTGTGACTTTAAGGTTGTTAGTCTTACTATAAGTACTTATAATTGAACAAAATGTGCTCATTAGATTTAAAAAGCAACCAATCATGTGATGCCACATCAATGCACCGACAAAACATGGCTTAATGCACACCTATTGGTCCACCCTTTCTTGGGGAACTATTTGACACCTCAACAAAAAGTGTGCCGATGTGGCATAATATTTGATGATGTGGCCTTAAAACCTTAGTTATAATAAGGGGCCTTGCCAAATAAACTACTGTAAAAATTTTGGAGTGATTCAAAATTGCCACGTATGATTTTGAGAGGCATGATGTTAAGGTGCTCGACTATTGGGTCCTCTCCCCTATACACTCGAAGCTCTATGAAATGTACTCTGATTGAATCTGCACCTTTTGCATTTGGAAATTTGCGAAATTTAAGTTTGAGTATTTTTTTCTTCAAATTATAATTATTAACTTATGGGTCATATATAATTTTTAATATTTTAATAATTATTAAAAGTGTATTTTATTTAAATATCTATTACTTATTAATTAATTATATTAAAATTAAATTATTAATCAACAACCAACATTACTTAAATTAAATTAATATTATCTAATAATTTATAAATTAATTAAATATTAATGTATAGTTAAATTGTTAATTGTTAATTAATATATTAATTAAATATAAAACAATAATTTTTCTTTCATATGTACACTGGTAATTTAGTCATTAGAAGATAAGGATAGTGTGGAGTTTCAAATCCTTTGCTTCAACTATTGTATGAGGAAGGATAGGTTATGTGGTTGGAGGTTATACACACCATGTAATTAGGACTACGCAACTGAGATCCTAGCTAGTGTCAATTCCTCCATACCAAAAATGTATGAAATACAATTTTTGTAATTATTTATTAATTCATAATGAAAAATAAATGTTTTTCCTATAATTTATCTAGGATAAATACTAAAATAATAAATAAAATTATTCATAAAAAATAATAATAAATAAAAGTTTAGAATTGAAGTAATACAATAACTAGTATATTTATATTTTTTTTTAAATATCTAAATACGTTAGTTTTTTTGTATTTTTCATAATTTTTGCAATTTTCTCCACTTTTTTTTGTTGAACCGTTTCCAATTTCTTTTATAGTTTTTATTTTTTATATTTTTCCAATTTATTTTTTTGTTTTATTTTTTGATTATATATTTACCCAGAATCTACCTCTAAGCATAATAAATAAAATAAAATATTTAAGATGGTAGGTTCTTGTCTAAATGAATGTCAAAAATTTATTCACCACTATTTTTAAATATTAAGGTTTTTTTGTGCACTTGCAAATTGCATGAACTCGTTACATATTTAGCAAATTGCATGAACTCATTACATATATATGGATGTCAATATTTCTAATAAAGAAATCTACACAACTATAATAGGCCCTCCAATTTGTAATCACATATTGACAAGTGATGTACGTATAAATATTGACATACATATATTTCATGTAATATGCTGGATAGGCGCTTCTATCTTGCGGCACTTCAATACCAATAGCTTTGGCTAGCTTGTGTCTAACGTCTGCTCTACAATGTAATGTATACATCCCACGGCAGCTTTTGCAAAGGTGTTGAGAATAAAAGTGGAGTAGAAGAAGAGAAAACCAACGAAAGCAGACTTAGGGAACTGATTACTTATATGCAAAAAGTAGAATGAGTTTGTCTTCGTTGGAATCGTCCGAGGCTGGGAAGCAACGTTTTATTTTGTGTTGATTGTAATGGATATTACATTCAGCGGAATATTCTGTGTTAATTGGCGATTAAGGCTGGCATAGTAGCAAACAGTTTTGTGGATGATAATGATTAAATTCTATGACGTAATCCGATCGATTAAAAGACTTTAGTATTAGTTATCGATCATCTTCTTAGGTGTTCACGATGTCCTAAGAAATATCTGAACAATTAAAAGACTTTAATATTAATAATTATTGATCATAGTTTTAGGTATTCCCGATCATTCGCGATCTCCGATTTAAAGACTTTAGTATTAATAATTATGATCATCGTTTTAGGTATTCCCGCTCACTCACCATCTCTGAAATTATTATTCTATTGTAAAGGAAAATAAATGTTCCGTACAATAATAATAATTCGAACAATCCCAATGTCCCCATGTGACTGACTACAAGGCCAAAATCCAAATCTAACAAGTTTGAAACTAATTGGATTTAATCATGTCCGTCGATTTAATGTTCATCAATGGTTCGCGTTTACCTTCAAGTTCGTAGGCATCCGTATTAATTAAAGAAGAACTCCAAGCTGTCCGGAATAAATCTACACCTTAGATTGCCCGATTATTTCAGCACGCCGACGCTTAAAGAATTCCGCTCCCCTTTTATTTATATCGACGGTTGATATTGTATGAGTACAATGCAAGACGCGATTGAAAATGATATTTGTTCACGTCTTGCTGTCGCCTCCACCGTTGATTTTTATTTGGAAGTGAAGCACAGAAAAGTTAAAGGGCAAGTATACAGTCAGTTGTTCTTGAATGGTTAAGCGTGCTTGAGTCGGAGTAGTATTGGGATGGGTGACCTCCCGAGAAGTCCCGATGCTTGCATCACCTAGTGCAATGAGTGCTAAGTGGACCATTCATTAACATGAGAGATGGGTTCATATGAACCACTACTCATGAAATATGGGTCATGTGTTTGACTCAAAAACTATGCAGTTAAACCTAAAATAAAATATCATAAGTATTATACAGTCGGTTGTTCTTAAATATCATCCACTTCAATAATTAAAGGTTATTTTGGACCCAAAAAAATAGGATAAATATTTACCAATTTTTATTGTAAACTAAATGTAAAATTGCTATTGAATGTATGATTCAAATGCCTTATTTTAATATTGCCATAAATATAACTATTACACATATTATATCTATTATAAAATAATTATTCATAAAAAGTTTGACAACAATTATATAGAAATATATACTATACATTGTAATTCTTACACATATTTTAAATAGTATTACATATAAAAATTAACTAATAGTTATAGGGTAATATATACTAGCACTTCACCCATAGGAGGTTCAAGGAATAGGCCCACAGGAACAACCAAAGGGTTTAGAAAGTAATTAGATATTGTAATTCTTCTATATAAATAAAATTAAATAACAATTAAATAGTGATATATAGTATACATTGAAATTTTTATATATAAGTATTAATAATATATATTGTGTAAACTATCTTATATAATAATATAAAAATTAGAATATAAATTTAATATTTATTGAAATTACACTTATTATTCTATATGATATTTTACCCAATCAAAATAATTATAAAATATATAGTACTTAATATATATGATGTATATTGTATAACAAATATTGTATAGTAAATATTCAGTTACATTATTATATATTTGATATTTGTATATAGTTAAACTTTACTAATCATAAATATTTATATTAAATATTAATATATATTCAATAAAATATTTTCCTATCTAACATACTAATAATATATATATATATTTTGTTTGGTGTGTATATATATATATATAAAGATATATAAAGAGATATAATCTATACTATTATTTTATTGTATTTTACCTAGTAAAAACTAATAAATATATAGAATAATTAATATATATTATTGTATAGTTATTTAAGTTTACTTATAATTTGGATTGAAGGTGATTCCATGATTATCATGGATACTTTAAAAATTAGAAAGGAAATCAATTGGAAATTCAAATACATTCTCCAATTCATTTGGAGAACATTTGATACATTGGAATCATACCAATGTTCTCATAGAGGCCAAACAAAGTAGTTGATTTATTAGTGAATTTGGCCATAGATCAAGACCAATCTTACAGTGTATTTGATCCAGGCTTGAGAAATCTTGCTCCTCTTCAATAATTATTAGAATTGGAAAAATCTGTCACATTCTAATCCAGTGGGTTAATTAGGAGCAATTAATAAGCTGGTAATACTCTCAAAGTTAAATGTCAAACAACAGCCCTATCAGTCCCAAAAGTAGCATAAAATGTTATCCAAACAACAGCTTCTCCTATTCTAAAGGTGGTATAATATGTTTCTCATAAAGCTTGACATTAACAAGGATACAATGATTAGGATTTTTTAAACCATTCAAGGGGCCTGAACTCCGGTCACTTTTTCAAATGTCGACGGCCACTCAATCTCCTAAGAACGACCCGATCGTGGAAATTTTAGTTCAAAGTAGAATGAATTTATGACTATTTATTGTCTTGGTCGTTGCGAAGGGACGTAATGTGAGCTGATCTTTCCTTATATCGGCAGATCTATTGGTAACTTGGGACATTTCCAACTCCATCATCATAAATCTTTGCATGGAGTGTTAAATTAAATGGAACAGCGAAAGCAAAGTTAAATAGAACACACAACAAAGATCACACACACAAGACAACAAATTTAACGTGGTTCACCATAAACTGGCTACATCCACAGGAGCAGGGGAATAATTATATTATCTCTGTATGAAGTGCGAATACAATACATGATAGTAGCAATACATCTCTCTTATAAAGCAATATCCACAATGGATAATGAAGACCAAGAGGCAAGAGATTTGGCAGGAGAAATAATGTGTCTTTTGGACTTCACAATCCAACAATCTCCCACTTGAAGTCTGCTGATTGCTGCTCACTCCTCTACTCCAGTCTCAATGTCACATCTTGACAATGCTGAGAGAAACCCAGCAGAATTTGAACTTATCTCGAGGTACAACTTTGGTCAATGCACCAGCCAGATTGATCTTGGTGTCGATCTTTTGAACTTGCAACTTGCCTTCTTCAATCATTCTACGGATGAAATGATACCTCAGCACAATGTGTTTGGTTCTATTGTGGAATGCCGCATTCATGGCCAAATGAATAGCATTGTTACTGTCACAAAAGAGTGTGAAAACTTGTTGTTTGGAACCCAATTCAGTAAACAAACGCTGCAACCAAACCATTTCTTTTGCTCCTTCAGTGAGGGCAATGTACTCAGCCTCAGTAGTGGAAAAAGCAACTACTTGTTGCAATCTTGAGACCCAGCTGATAGCTGCTCCGACAAAAGTGAAAACATAGCCTGATGTAGACCTTCTTTTATCCAAGTCACCTACCATATCAGAGTCAACGAAGCCTTGTAGATGTACAACTTTCCCACCAAAGCATAAGGCATAATCTGAAGTGTCTTTTAGATACCTCAATATCCACTTCACAGCTTCCTAATGAGTTTTTCTGGGATTGCTCATGAACCAGCTAACAACTCCCACTACTTGGGAAATATCAAGACGAGTGCATATCATTGCATACATAAGACTTCCCATGGCTGAAGAATATGGAATGTTCTTCGTGTAGTCTTATTCTTCTTGTGCCTTGGGGCACAATGCAGAAGACAAGCGAAAATGATTGGCAAGTGGAGTACTAACTGGCTTAGCACTTCTCATATTGAATCTGTCTAAAACTTTTTCAATATATTTTTGCTGAGTCAATCTGATTTCTTTCTTCTTTCTATCCCAAATGATGGTCATGCCAAGAATCTTCTTTGCTGCCTCAAGGTCCTTCATTACAAATTTGTTTCCCAAGAGTTGCTTTAAATCAACAATGACTCTCATGTTGGTGCCGGTAATGAGCATGTCGTCAACATAGAGTAGCAATAAAACAAATTCACCACTTGGCAAGACCTTGTAGTATAAACATGGTTAGATGCATAACATATAAACTGATTCTCCATCATGAAGTTATCAAATTTGATGTACCACTACCTTGGGGCTTGTTTTAGCCCATACAAGCTCCTTCTTAATCTGCAAAATAGATTTTCATGCCCTTGCTTGACAAAACCTTCTGGCTGATGCATGTACATTTCCTCTTCTATGTCACCATGGAGAAATGCAGTTTTGACATCGAGTTGCTCAAGCTCAAGGTCATAAACTGCTGCCAAGCCCAAAACGGCTCGAATTGTGTTCATCTTCATGACTGGTGAAAATATTTCATTGAAGTCTACTCCCTTTTGTTGATCATATCCTTTCACAACAAGTCTGGCCCTGTAGTGTTTTGTGCCGCCTTTTTCCTCTTTAATTCTATAGACCCACCGATTCTTCAAGGCTTTGCGATCAAGTGGAAGCTGAACCAGATCCCATGTATGGTTTGCTATTAGTGACTCCATTTCATCCTTCATTGCAGCCATCCACTTCTCACTATCCCTATCATTGCAAGCCTCTCAGAATGTAGTTGGCTCTGATTGATCAGATATAAGCAACTGATAATCATCAAACTTTGAAGGAGGTTTCCTCTCCCTGGTAGACCTCCTTAATGAAGGGATTTGCCCAAGTATACTACCCTGTTCTTGTGCAATATTCCTCTATTAATGATTATGTTGTTTAACATCATTTCTTTGTATGCCCTTTTCCCTCTGTATTTCCTGTGAATTCCTTGCTGTTAGCATAGGCTGTGAAGACAAATGCTCTACCTTTTGATTCCATGTGGAGTCATTTCCTATTGCATTAGAATGCCAGAGATGCTATGTGGCAGTCAATGGAGGAAGACTTGGATGGGAAGGGGAAAATGCTTCACATGAAGAAGTCGTGGTTTGCATTTGTTGTGTTGAACTTGCAACTGGCATTGATAGAACATTCACAGGCTACGTTGAGATGTCTTTTACATTCTTTCGAGACTTTCCACCTCCCTGAGGCCGCGAGTAAGAGCGTTGACCATAAGGTGAAGTTTGAGGCGCTAATGACCCCCCCCCCCCGCATCATAACCAAAACCTTGTCTAGTCATCTTAGCTTCTGCAGCTTGCATGGTAACTCCCACTATATATTGTGATCTTGCAGAGTCACAATTTCCTACCTGCGTAGCAGTCAAAGGAGGAAGACTGGGACATTGGAGGCAAATTGCTTCACATGAAGAAGTCAATGTTTGTGAAGGCAGCATATGATGTATGACTTCTGCAATTTCCATGGCATCTTGTGGTGCGTTTGACTCCCATGCATCACGATTTTGAAAAGATACTTGTGTTTTAAAGAGCACTTCACCTTCAGCTGGCATGGGAAACACTCCCACCGAATGGGTATTGGTCAGAAGATATGAGCCTGAGTGCTCATTAACAACATTTATAGAATGTGAACCAGTGTTGAGGTGCGGCAGAGTAATGAGTTTTCCTTGCATCAAGTTTCCATCCATAAGATACTGTGAATTCCTCACTGAAGGCTGTGATAGACTTCAACTTCTCTGTAGTGCCACAATTGGCCTATTCAAATTTGAAGCATCATGTGTATTAAAAGAACTTATATTACCTTGTGAATCTCTGTTCAAGTTGAATCGCTGAGTAGGTGCCAATGCTGAATTTGAATTTCCATCTATATCTGATGCCACTTTTGGATGTGAAAACTGTGTATCATACCCAATATCATCAACTGATATATACTCTTTTTCTTAAGTTTTTTGTGCTTGCAAGGCTAGGAACACTTTTTCATTGAATACCACATCACAGCTGCGAATGATTTGCTTTGCAACTGGATCCCACAACCTAAATCCATATTGCTCTTCCCCATAACTGATGAAGATATATCATTTGGATTTGAAATCCAATTTTGTTCACTTTTCCTTTGGAATGTGATTGAACGCCTCACAGCCAAAGACTCGAAGTTGATTGTAGTAGATCTTCCTTTCAAACCACTCTCCTAAAATGTCAAAGTCTAGTTTAGTAGAAGGACTTCGGTTGATCAAATAAACCGCCGTGTTAACTATCTCAGCCCAGAATTCTTTACTCAAACCAACATTAGAGAGCATGCTTCATGCCCTCTCTAGAATCATGGGATTCATCCTTTCATTTACACCATTTTCTTGAGGTGTAAATGATACATTGATGTGTTGAATACCATTATCTGCACAATAAGTATCAAAATCTAAAGAGAAAAACTCCCCCTCATTGTCAATTTTTAAACATTTAATCTTGCCCCCGATTTGATTTTCAACAATAGCCTTAAAAATTTTGAATTTTGCAAACACTTCTAATTTTCTATTGAGCATATAGACCCAAAGTTTACGGGTGCAATCATCTAAAAAAGTTACAAAATAGTTTTCTCCTCCAATGGGGGTTACCTTTGTGGGACCGAAGACATCCGAATGCATGAGTTCCAAGGGTCTTGACTTCTTGTCGTGTCTAGTTTTGGAGAAGCTAGCCTACCTTTGTTTCCCATAAATACAATGCTCACATAGCTCTAAATCTGCTAATTGTAAACCAAAAAGTTGGCCTCTTTTGAGCAAAACTTCTATTCCCTTCTTGCCCATATGGCCAAGTCTCCTATGCTAAAGTTCTGTCCCGCTGTCAACTACAGCCATCACAGCTCCCACTTCAGCAGTACATTCTAGCACATAAAGAGATCCTAATTTGCTACCTTTCACAACAACTAAAGTTCCTTTGGTTACTTTCTAAATGTTGGAAGAGAAAGTGATGTTGTAGCCTTGAGCATCAAGTTGTGCAGCTGAAATCAAGTTCCTCTTAAGATTAGGAACATGTCTTACATCATTTAGTAGCCACTTGCTTCCATTCTTTAGTTGTAGCAATATATCACCTTTCCCAACTATCTCACATGGCTCATTGTCACCGAGATAAACTTTGCTGAATTTTTCTTCTTAATGTGTTTTGAAGCCATCCCGATTTGATGTTGCATGAAAGGAGGCACCGGAGTCTAATATCCATGAGTTAGCTTCAACTTCACTTGTTTCCAAGACAAGAGCTCCTCCATCATCTTCAAGAGTCGTGTTAACCTCATTTTCTTTCAGCTATTTTTGGGCTTTCTTGTAACACCAACAATCCTTCTTGACATGTCCATCTTTTTCGCAAAACCAACAACCTTCTTTCTGTCCTCTTGACTTTGATCTCTTAGCTGATTATGTTTTCCTCGATCTTGGGTTCTTCCCCTATTTCCTAAAACTAAGGCTTCACCAGATATTTTATTTTATCCTCTCCTCATGTCTTCGTTGAGAAGAGTGGCAGCGACATCATCAAATCTTAACATTTCTTTCTTTTCCTTGTCTTCAAATCCTCTTCTCCTAGGTGCTAAATTGCTGATCGTCATCACAACATTATCCCAGCTGTCGGGAAGAGAGCACAAGAGTAGCATAGCCCTCATTTCATCATCAAAATTGATTTCTACATAATCTAGTTGGCTGATTTCAATGTTAAATTTATTCAAATGATTTGAAAATCCTTTTCCTTCTTTCATTTTCAGATTGAACAACTTCTTTAACAAGAAAACCCTATTGGTAGTGGATGTCATCTCATACATGTTGTCAAGCTTGTCCCAAATTTGTTTTGCCAAAGTTTCTATTGCAACATTAAATAAGACATTTTTGGACAGTAAGAGGATAATTGTAGCAGCTTCTTTTTGATCCATCACATCCCATTCGTCATCTGTCATCTTTTTTAGTTTTGCTGATTTTCCTTTCAATGTGATAGCTAGGTCTTTTTGAATTAGTAGGGCACGAATTTGCAGCTTCCAAAGTCTAATATTCTGCCCCAAAAAATTCTCTATTCTCCACTTGTCTGCTTCTTCCATTTCTTCAAAATTCATCACGAATTTCTCAACCAGCTCCTTGACTAAGCTCTGATACCAATTGTTAAATTAAATGGAATAGCGAAAGCAAAGTGATATAGAACACACAACAAAGATCACACACACGAGACAACAAATTTAACATGGTTCACCATAAACTGGCTACATCCATAGGAGCAGGGGAACAATTATATTATCTTTGTATGAAGTGCGAATACAATACATGATAGCAGCAATACATCTCTCTTATAAAGCCATATCCACAATGGATAAGGAAGACCAAGAGGCAAGAGATTTGGCGAGAGAAATAATGTGTCTTTTGGACTTCACAATCCAACATGAAGCAACATGAAGAGAACATGGAGTATCCAAGAAATTGATTCAAAGCAACGAAGATTTATTGCCACATTTATTGTTCACCACCTCCAAGGCTCCAAGGGTGTTCCGCTCACATTAAAACCAATTTGACCAATGCTTATTCATCTAAGGGAGAGGGCCCGATAGTGGGTCAAACTTCTATACGTGGTATAGGAGTTGACCAAAGTGGGGCCACAAGTTGGTTTTTATTGATCTAATTAATATTAAAAAGATTTCTTAAAAAACCACAAATAAGGACAATCAATGTAGACATCATATTTGTTTATTCATTAGTATTTTATTAATCATATTAAGTGGCATAGACAAATGATTTACAAGGATTTGCAAAACATAAATGCAACTGACATGATTTCTACATGTAGACATGTGGATCCAACTTAAGCCAAAATGATAATAATAGAGTTTATATTAAAAATTTAATAGTACTTCTTCCAAGATCAAGACCAGTGATCAACCAAGTCTAACTTCCTTTTTGGTTTAAAATAAATATTTTTAAACATTTATCATTAAAAACTGTCCCATCCAATATCCACCACCGTCCCAGAAAAGCTTCATATTTTCAAAAGTTGGAGTCCCAAGTAAAAATGAGTAATGCCCAAGTGTCACATCCAACATGGTGAGCCACTCCATTACTCCTCTTGAAGTGCACTCCATGGACTGATAAATGACCAACTACTAGTCCCTTCAACTTAATACTTGCAAAATTGAACACCTCACCAAACAAGCCATCAAAATAAGAGGACAGAAATTTATTAATCTAGCCCAAACAAGCATTCAACCATATCAATCAACTCTTCCATTTAATTTCAGACAATTGAAGGTTTAAGGCTCACCAATCAAGCTATCAAAAAACATTAAAGGAATTCAAACACTTCAAACCAAATAAGTATTCGACCAAATCAATCACCTATCATATTTAATACCAAATTCAAATTTATAGACATTCATCGAATCATTCAAATGAAGTGCACTAAAAACTTTTTGAACCAATCAAATGAGAGTGCACAGATCAAAAACATTTCCTTCCTAGTTTTCTGACATAAATTCCCTAGATTTTCTAGTTCAATTTTCCAACATCCCATACAGAAGAGCCCTGAAGGCTTCGAATTGCACACTACTATCAACATTACTGTAAGTTCAATATTCCAACATCCCATAAATGTATGTTTTGGTTTTAAATGTATGTTGTTTTAGTTTAAATTGTATTTCTATTTTGGTTTTAAGTATTTTAGCTTTAATTGTTTAAATTGTATTATTGTTTTCATTTATTGTGTTTTAGCTTAAATTGTTTAAATTCTATTATTGTTTAGATTAAAGTGTGGGGAAATAAAAACAATACAGTTTAAACACTTTAAGCTAAACAACAATATAGCTTACACCAAAACAACATACATTTTAAACCAAACAAAAATACAATTTAAACACACATATTGTTTAATACAAGAGTGTGGGAAATATAGGTGGCGGAATGCTCACAAAATGTTGTTTTGGTTTAAACTCTATTATTTTTTGTTTAAAATATTTTTGAAACAACCATTGAAAAGTTTAAATTGTTGTATTGATTTAAACTATATTGTTTATTTTTGCAAAGGAAAGGTTTATGACTTCCTTAATAATGAATCAAATCCCTTTCCCATGAAACAACATCAAAGACATGCCAAGAAAGTAATCTAATGCATATAATGTCGATGTTGATGTATGCACTTATGTAATGTTGATGATATAGTGTAAATAATGCCTTGCAATATGATTTGATGATACTTAATTCTTATCCTATTTGATGATGACTAATACCTAGGACTGTTTATAGATACACGATCCTAGATGTTCAAAAAAAGGTGTTTTGGAACACAAGCTAGGGAATAATGATTAAATTTTAGAAGGGTAAAACCAATGCAGGAGATTTTACATTTTGAAATTGGGCATGCAATACATTCTAGTTATTTTCTTTGCATCTCGATCCAAGTCTAGACTATTAAAATAACCAATAACGAAATTGTAAAATTGTCTTGACATTTTTGGTTTTCTATTTCTAGTAGCAAGAGATCTGAGTTTTCTTCTCCATTAAAAATTGTCATATCCTCTCCATCTCAAATTCTAGTGGTTATGCTTATAATTCTTGGTAGGCAATTTTGTTAAGATGGTTCCCCCTAATACAGTGAGGCTAGATTGATTTAGGTTTCAGGATGAGTTTGATTTATGTGTCTCTGGAGCTGAGTTTATTGTCTTTTAATGTTTCCAAATCTTCATTTCAAGATTTTTCAAACTGTGTTTTCCATTTTCCCAATGAACATGGACACCCATTGGAATGTTTAGGTAGCAAAGTAGGACTGTAAGCACCTACATAGGCTTCATAGATACCTTGCCAAAGGTCCACAACAATGTTGCAGTGTTTTAAGCTTTTATGAGACCTTCTAAAAACCTCACAGAATTATATGTCCATAATAGACCTTGTAGAGATTAAAATGGGCTCTCTCGTGCCTTCACAAACCTACAAAAATTTATTTTCCTACCTAAAATAGTGGGCTAATCTCTAAAACTTCTTAATTACTATACATAACTATGCACAATAGAAAACACTTAGTCAGGGACCTCATAAGCTTGTGCATGGTCCTCCACTAATTTGCATGCTCTTGGACCTGCTATGGCTTGATATAGGACCCCTAATGATGATTATACCTCACACAATCCTTCAAATGGTTTCCACAGTCATCTATATGTTCTTGTTCAAGCAAGATATGCAGACTTACAATATTTGACAGTACTCCAAACTGTCTGATAGTGCTTGAAACCTACTAATGGACTTTGAGAACTCTTGACATAGTTTGTTTTGGTCTTGACAAGATTGTAGGCATTTAGTCTGATGACATTGTAGAATTTACAAACCCGCAACTATTATGCAAACCCCTTAAATGATGGTGCAAAGTTAAAACAAGAAGAAGATGTGATTGTTAATCTTAATCTGAAATTCAATTTACTCTTGCCAAAATGAGATTGACATGAAGAAAATGAGATTGTCTAGGTAGTTAACAAGATTATACAAGACAATATCCATGATTGACACGAAGAAGATGAGATTGTGCACTTAGTTAACAAGATTATACAATTAATATGGAATTACCTAACTATTGCTCATATATTCATATTGTATCAAACTGTCAAACTATTAAATCAAACATATTGTTGCAAGTATGGGCCTAACCAGTGTTGTCATTGATGTCAACATACTCCTATTGCATTGATGATAAGGATTGGATGAGCTGTGTGCTAAGGATTAGTCATATCAGGAACAAAGAAGAATAGTGAAGACAGTAAGGTAAAGATCCAAGATAAGATGAAGATCAGAGGATGCGCTTCAAAGGGTTTGTAGATATGTGTCTTGAGATGATCCAGAAAAGATTTCAGAGGTCCGCATGAAGATCCGAAGAAGTTATGGCCACTTAAGTAAAACTAGTTCTGGCAGGTGTTTAGAGGTGACAGAGTGATACGGATAGGTCTGGTGAGATCTGGAAATGCAATATCCTATTCTACAGATTTGGTGGAGTATTTAGGAAGTCCATGTGAAGTGAAAATTCAATTGGTTTGTGGTCTGGAGGTCCGCAAGCATCTATTCCATTGTGACAGTGATGACAGATTGTGTTCTTGAGGTTCTGAATGAAGGAGATAAGGATTTCAGTAAGCAGATGTAGTACAGATGTTCTTGGTGATTCAGGGAAGCTTGTGGAGGTCTTTGGATCGTGTCCAGTTCATGTTGGTGGTCCGCATTAGAGTTTGGGCTCGCAACTGAAGAATAACTTCCAGATGATGGTGTTCTTCCTAACTCTGGCCGACCAGATGAGTTACACATCCTGTGGATGATCTTGAAGATGTTATGTGAAGATTGGCATGTTCCTAGAAGAAGATTGAAGTCTCAGATCAGTGTGGCTGACAGTGTGTTGATCTGCGTGAAGTCTTTTTTGTAATTAGTCATGTTGTATTTATGTATTTGATCTGTAATTTTTGCCGACTTAGATGATCATTCCTAAGTCGATGTCTTGTATAAATAAGGAATTGTAAAGTTACTACAAAGTGTGGTGTGAGGATGAGAGTGTGGTAGAGAGGAGTAGAGCGAAAGGCAAAGCAATAGTACTGAGCTTAAATGGAACTGACTCAAGCATGGTGAAGATGCTATTCTCCAGTTCAAGTATGTGATACTTATTATTCTGTAGACAGTGTGTCTCTTGTAGGCAGTGGGTCTCTTGTAAGCAGTGTGCTCGAGCAGTGAGCCCTAATTGGCATGTGCCATTTTGTTCTTTCTATTCTTCTAACAGAGGATACAATCTTGGGTTAATCACCCTGTGGTTTTTCCCTTAACCAAGTTTTCCACGTCAAAATCTTGGTGTCTTGTGTGTTAATGTGTTTCTTCTCTTGATTTATTGCTTTATGTTTCCATGATTGACTTATGATTATACTGTTGAATAACAAAGTGGAATTAGGTGTTTAATTGGAAGAAAGTTTTGAACAATTGATTCACCCCCCCTCTTAGTTGTCTGTCCTAAATCCAACAATTGGTATTAGAGCTAATTTCCTCTTAAAAAAAAAAAGCTTAACCACTTGAGGAGATCCAGGATGTCATCCTATAAGAAGGATAGTTCGAAGTTTGATGGAACCAATTTTAATCTTTGGAAAAGTTACATGTAATGTCACTTGCAATGTATGGGAATGCAGTATTGGACCATGGCTTCAACGAAGTATACTCCTCCATAGAATGGCCCAAAAACTATGACTAAAATCACAGATGCTGAAAACAATTTGTGGACTAAAGAAACTCTTCTAAGTGCCTTGTCTAATTCAGAGCTGACAAATGTTGTTGACCTACAAACTACTTTTAAGATTTGGGAAAAATTGCCTTTTGAGTGTTTTAATTGCAATAAGATTGGTCATTTTTCCTCAAGATGTCTAGAAATATTTTCAAGGCCAAATCCTAACAGATCAAGGTTCTAAAAGAATTGTTACTATGTTCATGAAGAGGATGATAATGAAGGAATAACAAATGATGAATCAGAGACAGGAAACAAATCTAGAAGTGATTGGGTGTTTATTGCCATCAAGGAAGAAGATCCAATGCTCTCTAAATCCGTCAATCATAAAGTTATAGAAAGAGATTTGGCTGCCCAAGTTGAAGAAAAGGATGATTGGGTCATTGATAGTGGATGCTCTCACCATATAACAGGTGACAAAAATAAGTTCATAGATTTGGAAAAGTATAAAGGAGAAGTGGTAAAGTTTGGTGATAACTCTGCTGGTAGAATTAGATGTAGAGGAACTATTTCTTTTGATGGAAAGAACAAAACCGGTAATCTATTGTATGTTGAAGGATTGAAGCACAATCTTCTCAGTGTTGGACAATTGGTGGACAAAGGCTATGATCTCCGATTCAAGAATGGAAAATGCAAGATCTTTGAAAGTTCTGGAACAGAGATTTCATCCGGTACTTAAACAAAAGGTAATATCTTCCATTTAGTTGGTACTGGTAAAAGTTGTCTATTTGTGCAAATTGATCAGAGTTGGTTATGGCATAGGAGGATGTGTCATGTGAATTTTAATAATATCATCAAGATAACCAACACTTAGGCTGTAAGAGATCTCCCAAAACTGGTGAAACCTACAAATAGTTTGTGCAAAGAATGTCAGTTGGGGAAACAAAGTAGAGTCTCATTCAAAAGAAAGGAACAATCTTCTACCAGATTATTGGACTTAGTTCATACTAATCTATGTGGTCTGGCAAGAATCAGGAGTGTGCAAAGTGATAGATACTTCATGTTATTAATTAATGACCATTCCCAGATGATGTGGGTTACTTTTCTAAAAGAGAAATCAGAAGCTCTTGAGAAATTCAAAATATTCAAGGCTATGGTAGAGAATGAGATTGAATTAAAATTAAAATGTCTGAGGTCTGATAGAGGTGGAGAATTCACATTCAGTGAGTTCATAGAATTCTATGAGAAACATGGAATAAAGAGATAGTTGTCTACTCCTAGGACCCCACAGCAGAATGGAGTAGTGGAGAGAAAGAACTAGACCTTCCAGGGAGCATCTAGGACCATGATGATGGAAGCAAATGTTCCTTAGATCTATTGGAGAAAAGTTGTTAGCACTGCAGTCTGTACTCTCAATCAAGTACAAATCAGAAGCAATACCGGTAAGACTCCTTATGAACTTTGGTTTGGCATCACTCCTACTGTGAGATATTTCAAAGTCTTTGGTAGCAAATGTTACATTAAAAGAGATGAAGATCTAGGAAAATTTGATTCTAGAAGTGATGAAGGAATATTCTTAGGTTATTCTACTCAAAGCAAAGCATATCGGTGTTATAACAAGAGATTAAGGAAGATTGTGGAAAGTACAAAGGTGAACGTTGATGAAGGTATTGAAAAACCCTCAAGGTTTTATGAATATGATGAAGATGATCAAAATGATGTTTTTATTCAAGAAGTCCAAGCTCCCTTTGAAATTCAAAATGATCCGGTAAATCAGGAAGAAGAGATAAGTTTGAATGAACCTGTTCAAGAATTAGAAGTGCAAGAAACTCCCAAAGTTCCTAGGTATGTAAGACTAAATCACTCTAAAGATCATATCATAGGTGATAAAAGCAAAGGTGTACAAACAAGAAGAAGGATTGCTCAAAATTTAGAAGAGTATTGTCTGATTTCAAAGATTGAACCTAAGACAGTGAATGAAGCTTGCAATGATGAAAATTGGACTAAAGCAATGGAGGAAGAGCTGATGCAAATTGAGAAAAATCACACTTGGGATCTTGTTCCCAGACCTAAAAACAAGAATGTGATTGGAACAAAATGGGTCTTCCGAAACAAACTGAACGAAGATGGTGAAGTAGTCAGAAACAAAGCTAGATTGGTCTACAAAGGTTACTCCCAAGTAGAAGGAGTTGATTTTGAAGAAACTTTTTCTCCACTGGCAAGAATTGAAGTAGTCATATTATTTCTTGTTTTTGTTGCCTTCAAGGATTTCAAAGAATATCAGATGGATGTCAAATCTGCCTTCCTGAATGGTGACTTGGAAGAAGAAGTATACATTGAGTAACTGGATGGATTTCAATTATTTGATCATTGTGATATGGTCTGCAAGTTGAAGAAAGCACTATATGGACTGAAGCAAGCCCCAAGAGCCTGGTATGAAAGATTGGATAAGCATCTTTTGAATATTGGTTTCAACAAAGGTACTGTTGACAGTAATTTGTATTTCAAAATTGATCATGAAAATATCTTGATAGTTGAAGTGTTTGTTGATGATATCATTTTTGGAGGAAGTGACAGTATGTGCAAGAATTTTGCAAATCAAATGAAAAGTGAATTTGAGATGTCCATGTTTGGGGAAATGAATTTCTTCTTGGGTCTGCAAATCACTCAAACAAAGAAAGGAATCTTCATTTCTCAAACCAAATATGTGAAAGAATTGTTGAAGAAATTTGGGATGGAAGACTCAAAACTAATGAATACTCCCATGGCAACCAGATGTAAATTGACCAAAGATGATGACTCTCCTAAGGCTGATCAGAAAAAGTACAGGTCAATGATTGGAGGATTGTTGTATCTCACTCAAACTAGACCTGACATTATGAATGTTGTTCGTCTTGTTGCTAGATTTCAAGCTGATCCTAGAGAATCTCATGTCATGGCAATCAAGAGGATTTTTAGATATTTAAAAGGGACAATTGAGTATGGATTGTGGTATCCCAGAGATCATGATCTTTCTCTTCATGCATATATAGATGCGGATTGGGCAAGAGATGTGTATGACTAGAAGAGTACTAGTGGTGGAGCATTCTTTTTAGGGAAGAGATTGGTTTCTTGGCTGAGCAAGAAACAAGAGGCAATATCTCTGTCCATTGTAGAAGCAGAATATATTGCAGCAGCAGGTAGTTGCACTCAAGTTTTGTGGATGAAGCAGATGCTAAGAGACATCAGAGTGGACTATGAGGAACCTAT